>JAHWFP010037128.1:6445-24986 GCA_023313725.1 Lithobius niger
CCCGAGATAAATAATGATCCGTAGCTGATGTCGTGTCGCGATCAGAAGCTGTTGGATGCTAGTTAGAGCTGGTGAGGCCATTTCAAGGAGGTCTGAATTTGGAAGTCCGGGGAAGGTCTATAAGCTCCCCAGTAGTGGCCGAGGTGAGAAGTTGAAGCAATTTCTGGCACTAGTAAGTTGTAAGTAAGTAAGTTTATTATTCCAATTAAAAACGGAACAGTAACTCACAAGAGCACAGGCTCGCGTGTGAGGTAATTAAAAATACGTCAATTCGAAAAAAAGACCATTTGTACTACAATATGGAAAGACAGTAAATAAATAGTAACTAGCCTATACAATAGGGTCATAAGAGAACAGGAACATAAAAAACGAATATAATATACTAGGTTAACACCATAACAAAACATTGATAATTAGCTCATTATTTTAAAAAAGGATTCCGTATCATCCAAAGACAGTAGCCAATCGTACGTTTGCTTCTTAAAAGTTCTAAAATTGCTCGCCTTCTTGATAATTTTCGGCAAAAGGTTGTACAATTTCGGCGCCAAAAAATAACTGGACTTATGCAGTTTTTCCGTGTTAACTTTCGGTTGGGTAACTTGCATTGCAACTTCGTTCCTGGTGACGTAAATAGTAGACAACTGATCTGCAACATGTAGCTCGTTTTTACGATAGTCAAGTAAAGTTCTATAAATATACAATGATCTTACAATGATCTTACTAATGGTTAATTTGACTTTAGGGAACATTCCGAGCAAATATTTTTTTTTTTCGTTAAATAAACTAGCATCATACGTGGGTGTATGTGTATGATACTTGTGATATTTCTATCATTACGTCACGAGGTTTCTGCGTGTACAATGTTTGACGTTGAACAATTCCGTCAAACGATAGGCGGATATCGTTAAAGAACGGTTACTTAACTCAAGTAACTGCGTTTGTTAACACTAGTAAGATTTTAAAAATAAATACATCTATAAACGTAATTTAGCTTCAAATATGTCATACGCGGTAGCACCTCCCCACCCCCACTACCATTCTCCTGTAGACAGGAATCGTACATAAACATTAATTGTTTAAAGTGACAGTGTACTTGGTCTGACACGCGACATATCGTGATTACAAAAATAAAATAGCTCTTATACCATTTCCCAGCGATCCCTATTATAGCTCAGGTTTTCGTACACGTGCATTTCAAGCGAGTTTTGCGGTCATAAACTTTGTTTTCCTGACAGTATTGTCGTGGTGGTTTGCAATATTTAGTTATCCTGGGGCCATTGACCTTACTCGCATCGTCCTGTCTACCTATCAGCTATCAAAAATCGAAAAGGGGCTATCTAGAATTAATTCCAAGAATGACCAAGAAAAGTAATAGCCCCCCCCCCCCAATAATTCCCCCCTCTGAGAAATTCCGTACTTTACAGTTACTTTATTTTCGTTTTCTCTCTAAAGAGTTTGTTTAGGGACACCGACAAAATTTACAAAAAGTTCGAAACAAAAAGGTGTAGGTAACTGCGCTCGTTACATTTCACGTCCAATGCTTAAAGTGGCACTATCACCGATTGAAAGCAGACGAAATCTGACAACATCTAGCGCTATGTAGTACCATCTAACTCTTGCTTGCACCAAGCAAAGGAATGCATAACGGCATTTCTTTTAACGAAACAAACAAGCCACGACCTCCTTAATTATTGAGTGAAAATTTGGTTCGTCCTCGTGCACCTGGGAGCAAACTGTAAAGATTAACAATATCATTGCCGCTAGATGGCGCCACGGTATTTTCGTTCGCATTTCAATCGGTGATAGTGCCACTTTAAACAACGCAACTGTAAATTGTTCTTAATTTACAGTTTTGTGTTGTTGAAGCATTGGACATGAAATGTAACGCGCGTAATTACTTACAACGTTTGTTTCGAACGTTTTGTAAATGTTAACAAAAAACCTAAAAGAAGGAAAAGTTACGGATGATTGCCTCTTTTAAATGCTTAATTCGAAATTGTACATTGTATGGGGGGGGGGGGGGTAAATGTTGTCAAAAGGTAGAAGATATGTGCGTTGAATATCAGGTTCTTTGTTGCATCATCAGGAAACCTGATCAACTACTGTGTCGCCTCATTTTAATCAATATCGTATGCACAATTTACTGATATTCGATAGATTATTCGTTCGGCCATTATTCATTGTTTGGACGAATAATTTAGCACATTCGGCCATTATTCATTGTTTACCGAATAATTCGATCCTTTATTCATTGTTTGGTCGAATAATTTGGTATTATGCTATTATTAATTGTTTTGCCGAATAATTCGGCATATTAGGCCATTATTCATTGTTTGGTCGAATAATTCGGCATATTCGGTCATTTTCATTGTTTGGCCGAATAATTCAGTATTAGGCCATTATTAATTGTTTGGCCGAATATTTCGGCATATTCGGCCATTATTCATTGTTTGGTCGAATAAAAGGACATATTCGGCCATTATTCATTGTTTGGTCGAATAAAATGACATATTTGGCCATTATTCATTGTTTGCCTAATAGTTCGGTCTTTATTCATTGTTTGGCCGAATAATTCGGCATATTCGGTCATTTTCATTGTTTGGCCGAATAATTCGGTATCAGGCCATTATTAATTTTTTGGCTGAATAAAATGGCATATATTCGGCCTTTATTCATTGTTTGGCCGAATAATTCGGTATTCAGTTATTATTCATTGTTTGGCCGAATGTGTCAGTTGTTCGGTACCGAATATTCGGTATTGTTTTTATTTTTATTTTTTGGGTGTGTATTCAGTGTTTGGCAGGTAAAGTACGGTATTCGGCAAATTCCACATTGTGTGCAGCCCTAGTTAGTATACGAGTGGATGCATTCGACAGTTTTTGACGCCAGTTCATTTTTTTAATCGCGTCGTGAACACAGTCTCCGTTTCAACCTTGTTCCGATTCTCCCCTGTTTTGCTTCCAATTCTTGTCCATCCGGTCTTCCGAGTGTCGGTTTTGGTCCCCCGATCTAATTCCATTTTCGTTGGGTAATAGCGCCATCTTTGATCCGTCCAGCTAATTTTTTTTTGCCTTCTTCTTTTGTGATGTGATTTGGCGTTAATCTGAAGATGGCAGTGGCCATTGGTCCTAGTCTGTGCGAATCGATAGAAAAGAGGCCACTTCCTCCACTCCCCCCCCCCCATCTCACCTGGTCTTCATGACGTCATCACACCCGTGCTCACGCAAAAAAAAAACGAGTTGCTTACGTTGTTGGTGTTGGCACGTCTTTTTTTTTATCTTTTTTTTTTACTTCCCGAGGTCTCAACGGTTGGATCTTTGGCGGTAAAGCAGGATTTTTTTATGGATGCTCACCGGATGGGCTCCATTTTTGATGATTGTTGTTTTATCCGGCTCTTTTCATTCCATTTGCCCACATTGTACTCTTCAGAATTCATTGTTTAATTGCCACTTCTTCATATCATTACCAAAGAAAAATATTTTTAATCAAACTGCGAATTCAACTATAAAATTTCTAGGACGTTTTACGTGCCTCAATGGCATGAGCACGAGTGCTTTAGCAGTAGTGGGGTGGGATGTGGCCGGCAAGGCTTGAACCCCCGCAAGTCTTTGTCACATTAAGCGCGTTTAGCGAGGCGTCGGACAAAAGTCTAAATGGAAAATCGTCTTTATCTGCCTAAATAAAAAATCTGGAAAACCCTTTATGCAAAATATCGTGTAACTGGACAATAATATCGCTGAGGTCTCTGATGTTATGTGTATAGCCGCAGCGAGCGCAGCAGCGCGAGTAAGGCAGGGACGTTAGACGATTTTCTGTTATATGTTGTTATAGCCTACTGTATACGTGTTTTCAATTATGCAATTTTCCAATTAGACCATCATTCCTCGCGCCGCGTTTAGCAACGACTCGTCTTTTGTATTCTCGCAGCTGGAAGCTGGACTTCATCCGAAATCCCAACATGGCGGCGGTTTAGCTCTGCCGGCTTGCAACGAAAACAGTCAATAATGCGAGTTAAGAAGCGACTGGGAAAATTGTTTCGTCAGGAGGAATTCTTCATCTTATCGTCACGGATTATAAGACTGCAAGCATTCACTGGAACGATATCGAATTTAGCTAATTCAGGTACCATGGCAACGACACTTTTGCCATCGCGATTAAATTTCTGGCTGCCAGAATGCAAAGGCGAGTCGTAACCGAAATGTGCATTCAAGACAGTTCTCGTTTCCCTTGGTATTATTGCATCATTGTTATTGGAAAAGAAAAGGAAAGAGTATTAACGTCGTTTTCAAGTGTTATGGTGGCTTAGTGATGATCAACGTAAATTTGCTTCAAGTCGCATATAAGAGAGTGACCACCTCAAGTCCTCCAGTGTGCGTTCACTAAATCGCAATTTTATGGGCACCATTTGCTTTGTCATCGCTTTATCATCGTTGTAAGAAGTTAGGGATTCTAAGGATCCTGGATTTTACAGTTTCGTGGGGTCGCTCCACTCAATATTACGCAGCAGCGCGAGAAACGGTGCGAGAGTTCTCGCGAGATTTTTTAAAACTTAAACGCGTCTGTCGTCACTTTTTTCCGAGATGAGATTCACTCCAGAGTGAAAAATGAGGAAAAACTGATTAGTATTGTAGGTTTTTAGGTGTCTTAATAAATTTTTATCTAGTAGGCAAAGCTCAAAACAAAAAGGAGAAATTCAGTCTAAAGGAGCGTAAAGGAGGAAGAATCTCATCCCTGATTTTTACCGATGCTTGCATCTCAATGGTTGTTGACGTTTCAGTACCAATTGGATGAACGACACAAAGTTGGACAAACAAATAAGGAACATTCGTTACCTAACGTAAGCCGGACCGCATCACACGTTTAAATTGTTTTTGAGTACTACGGAAAAACCAATCGACATGGGACTGAAAATACGTAAGTTTTGTTGTGTTGTGTCAACAGACGGACAGCACCGTCACAAGCGGGCATAATAAGTTATGTCATAGTTTTGGTTTAGAAGCAGTGACGTCACCAACTGTGGCATCTTGGGTAATCTTGCCCGTGTTTAACTTTACGACCGGAAATAGCTATGCTGTAGCGCTAACGCGTTGCATTGAGTGAACCTATACCTAACTGTCGAATGACCCTGAGTGTTCCAAAAACAACATTCAAATGCTGAAGAAATTTGTTTGTTGTTTAGGTGATTCCTTTGATGAGCAGACGGTTATAGCACCATTATAGGCGTGTTCAAACGATGACTGACGTGTCGCGCTTTTTAAAAGACACATTTTTTTGCGTTCATGGTGACTTTTATGCTGTCTGGTGCCCAAAGTCAGATGATTAAACGAAGTTTCAACCTTTGCTGTCGCATTGTTATTTTCTCAGATTCCTGAAAACGGCCAAACTGCCTTAACTGTAAGACACAAGTGTCTAGTGGTCACCATGCTCATACATGGTGGTCCACAAAAAACTGACGACCCAACATTTTCTAATTCCAACTTTTCTAGTTAGCATCCCTCAGAACCAGGAGAGGACAGATATCTTCCAGTTTCATTAGATTTGATTTGTCCTCTCCTGGATCTGAAGGGTGCTAACTAGAAGAGTTGGACGTAAGAAAATGTTGGGTCGTCAGTTTTTTGTGGACCACCCTGCATATATTTTATGTGAATAAGACGGACGTTACTGTTATTGTTTAATCTTGGCGGGTAACACACTAGTGTGTGTGTTAATCAACCATGAGTCGGCTTTTCAAAAAGTTCGCTTTTCCCCTTTAACTATTTAGTTTTTTTAAACTTTTAAATTTTAAATTTCACATCACTTAGCTCCGAAAACCACAATTTGTGGCGGACTTACAAAGGCGCCAGGAAATATCAAGGTTAAATATAGGAAGTACTGTTGATTAACAAACACGCTAGTGTGTCACCCGGCAAGATTCAACGATAACATGAACATCTGTCCCATCCATATAAAATATAAATGAGCATGGTGTCCACTAGACACTTGTGTCTTTTACAAGGCAATTTGGCTGTTTTCAGGAATCTGAAGGAAAATAACAATGTGACAGCAAAGGCTGAAACTTCTCTGATCGGGTGACTTTGGTCGCCAGACAGCATGAAAGCCTGTGAACACAAAAATCTGGTCTTTAAAGAAAAAGCGAGACAAGTCAGTTAACTAGATGTGTTAACGAAGGTCACTAAAAGCCTGAACAGAACGTGGATTCGATCCGGGAAACTTCCGATCATCGTAGGTGACGAAAGAGTGACTAGAATAGTTCCCATAGCCGCTGAAGGAGCTTGGTTGCCCTCTCACGCTTGGCCGGCAGTCCTGGCGAGGACTTTGCCAAGATCCCCTTTCCAGGGGTTCGACCAGATCCGCAGACGTCCAGCAACCAGGCTGAGCTCCCTCACCGCTCCACCACGATGACCCACAAACTTAGTGGTAGGGTAGGAATTTTAACATTATGTTTAATGTAGTTTGAAGATGGATTTCTTCCGTTTTTCAGCGTTGAAATGTAATGCAGCCCAACATTTTTAAAAATACTTTATCGATTCGCTACCTGTTGCCCGAGCCCCACATTCGATGTGTCTTTGTGCCTCGTTTAAGCCATTGTTTATTTACGGAACACCAGATAATAGCTTGATTATCGTGTCGCCTACTGATTCAGCCAATTCCAAAGCGATTTCGCCGATAAACAGTAGATTCAATGTCCAGATTATAAGAAACGCTCCGATCGTGAGCAGAATCTTGCGAACGCCACACAGTTAGAAAACTTAGATAGGATGACGACCTAGCCTGGCTGATATAAAAACAGCGGGTCTTGAATCCCATAGGCATCCTCATTGCACAACATTAAGCCGCAGCTGTACTGCGTTACCCACTTGGCCGAAAATCACTAATCAGAACTCGTGATTGTGTGGTCACGTGAGCCAGCAAAGAAAATATGCAAGTTAAATGGAATTTATTACCAACATCATTCAAAACGTACGATGTTTGTGTACCTCTGCTCCTCTTGAACTAAGGCACCTACAAAGATGAGAGTAGCGCCAAATAAAAGATAGTAAAATTACGCTTCGGATTAGGCTTATTTTTATTGCTATAACTTGATTTTTGAGGCCCTATGTCCCATTCATTAGTTTGTCCAAAACTCTTTAAAAATGTCCCATTCACTAGTTTGTCTACCACTTTAAAAAGTATCCTATTCCATAGTTTGTCCGACACTCCCTTTAATTAAAAAAAGTGTCCCATTCAATAGTTTGTCTACCACTTTAAAAAGTATCCCATGCCATAGTTTGGCCGACACTCCCTTTAAAAAGTGTCCCATTCTCTAGTTTGTTCGACACCTCTTTAAAGTGTTTCATTAAACACTGAGTTTATCCACCACACTTTAAAAAGCGTTCCATTCAATAGTTTGTCCAAACCGTTTTAAAAAGTGTTCCCATTCAATAGTTTGTCTCAGTCAGTAGTTTAAAGTGTTCCATTCACTAGTTTGTTCGACACTTTAAAAAAGTGTCACATTCAATAGTCGTATCCGACACTCTATTTAAAAAGTGTCCCATTCGTAGTCTATCCGCCACTCTTCTTAAAATCTGTCCCATTCAACAGTTTGTCTGACACTCACTTAAAAAAGTGTCCCATTCAATACTTGTACATCACTCTCTATAAAAATGTCCCAGTCAAGTGTCGCATGTAGTAGTTTATCTGACACGCTTTAAAATATGTCTCATTCAATACTTGTCCGTCGATCTTTATAAAAATGTCCCATTCGATAGTTTGGCTAAAACTGTATTTAAAAGTGTCCCATTCAATAGTTCATCCGACACTCTCTTTAAAAAGTGTCCCATTCAATAGTTCATCCGATACTCTCTTTAAAAAGTGTCCCATTCAATAGTTCATCCGAAACTCTCTTTAAAAAGTGTTCATTCAATAGTTCATCCGACACTCTCTTTAAGAAGTGTCCCATTCAATAGTTCGTCCGACACTCTATTTAAAAAGTGTCCCATTCTCTGGTATGTTCAGCATCTCTTAGAAAAGTGTCGCATGAATTAGTTTATCTGACACGCTTATACTTGTCCATCACTCTATACAGGGTGTCCAAAAGTCCCACTCCCCCTCACAACTTTTGAAGGCGTTGAATGAAGACAGTGAAACCCTGGTAATGTAAGTTTGGTGAAAGGACCTACCTTTGTGTACAACTGGCATTTCTCCCCCCCCCCCCCGAGGGGGCCTAGGGGCCCCAACTCAGAAATTTCCAATGGAATGGTGGGTAAAGGAATGCCTTATCTGAAAGGTCTTCATTAGGCGAGTCAAGTGCCACAATGATTGCATCGATACAATGAGCACATCCAAAATGGCGGCCATTCAAACTTTAGGATTTTCCTCTGCATCCTGTGTGTTAGTAAGGCTAAAAACGTTGGATAGAGACGTGGCGGCGGCAGCAAAATGCTTCGCGCAATTTGATTGGATTACACCCACAACGTCGTTTGCAGTTTGAAACCCAAAGTCTGGGCCTCGGTTCCCCCACCCCCTCCCCCCGGGGCTCTCTTTTAATAATACTCTGACCGACCTTGCTTCGCTACTGGAGAAACGAAACATAAAACTCGGACGGCGAACATTTTCCATTAGTTAAACATTGTGTTCATTATTACATAGAGCTGGGGGGGGGGGGTGTGTACTGGCGCCCACACTCTGGATTTCAAACCGCAGAAGAAATTGTGGGTGTAATCCAACCAAATTGAACGAAGGATTTTGCTGCCACCTACGTCCCTTTGCGATGTCTTTAGCCTGAGTAACACATAGGGATACAAAAGAAAATCGTAATGTTTGACCGGCTGCCATTCATCGGGCTCATCGTATCGAAGCTCTCATTGTGGCACTTGACTCGCCTAATGAAGACCTTTCAAATAAGGTATTCCTTTACCCCCCCCCCCCCCATTCCATTGGAAATTTGTGAGTTGGCGCCCCTAGGGCCACCCAAGGGTGGGGGGGGGGCAGGCGAAATGCTGGTTGTACACAAAGGTAGATCCTTTAACCAAACCTACATTGCCAGGGTTTTACTATCTTTATTCAACCCCTTCAAAAGTTGTGAAGGGGAACTGGAACTTTTGGGACACCCTGTATAAAAACTATATATATTCATTAATTTGTTCCAAACTCTCTTTAAAAAGTGTCCCGTCCACTAGTCTGTCCGACACTCTTTTAAAGTGTCCCATTCAATAGTTTGTCCGGCACTCTCTTTATAAAGTGTCGTATTCAATAGTTTGTCTGACACGCTTTAAAAAGAGCCCCATATACTCTTAGTTTGTTCATCACCTCTTTAAAACGTGTTGCATGAAGTAGTTTGTCTGGAATGCCTTAAGAAGTATCCCATTCAATAGTTGCTCCGACACTCTCTTTAAAAAGTGTCCGATTCATAGTTTCTCAGATATTCCCTTTAAAAAAGTATCCCATTTTCTAGTTTGTTCGATACCTCTTTAAAAAATGTTGCGTTAAGTAGCTAGTAAGGTATGCTTTAAAAAGTGTTCCATTCAATACTTCTGTAAAAATGTCCTATTCACTACTTTGTCGTGCTCACTTTAAAAAGTGCCCATTCAATAGTTCATCCGACACTCTTCAGAAAGTGTCCCATTCACTAATATGTCCGAAGTTCTCTTTAAAAAGTGTCCCGTTCTCTAGTTTGTTCAACACTTTTTTTAAGTGTCGATTAAGTAGTTATCCAACACACTTTAAAAAGTGTCCCATTCCATACTAGTACATCACTATAAAAATGCCCCATTCAATAGTTTGTCCAAAACTCTCTTTAAAAAGCTACCATTTAATAGTTTTTCGACACAAAGTGTCTCATTAACTAGTTCGTCCGTCACTCTCTTTAAAATGTGTTCCATTCAATAGTTTATCCGACACTCCTTAAAAATTGTCGCATTCAATTTTTCGTCCGACACTCGCTTTAAAAAGTGTCCCATTCAATAGTTCTTCCAACACTCTCTTTAAGAAGTGCCCCATTCCATAGTTAGTCCGATACTTTTTAAAAAGTGTCCCATTCATTAGTTTGCTGACTCACTTTAAAAGTGTCCCATTCTGTATAGTTAATTCGACAACTCTTTCGCACGAAGTAGTTTATCTGACAAGCTTTAAAAAGTGTCCCATTCAAAACTTGTCCATTGCGCTCTATAAAAGTCCCTTTCAATAGTTTGTTCGCACTTTCTTTAAAATATCATATTCAATAGTGTATCTGACATTCTTTATAAAGTTCTGTCCAGTTGTTTGTTCCAAACTCTCTTAAATTAATGTCTCATTCAATACTTGTCCGACACACACACTTTTAAAAAAATGCCTCATTCATTGCTGTACGTGACTGAAAACCTACGATCATAATAATTTAAGTTGAGAAAACTCGAAGGTTATATGAACTACGTGTGCTGCAAATATTTTTATCTCCACGTTAGACAAACGCTCAACCTAACTTTTGCCAAGTTTAAAATTTTTCCTGCGTTTTTCAAAAATATATGCAAATGGGGACCCCTTTTGTGGATCCAGAATCCAGTTCATATTCCAAAAAAGTAGGTCGTATTTTTTCAAATTTTTTGTTGTTCGGTGTAGCCATGATGCGCTTCAGTAAATAGCCTAGTGCATCTTGGTTACACCAACTAAAAGTTGAAGTTTTTTAATTTTTAACATTTTTTCAAACATTTTGGAAAAAAAAGCCCACCTTTTCGGTACAAGAATTGGATTTAGGATCCAGAAAAGGGTCCCTATTTGCACTTTTTTTTCAAATTTCAGGAAAAATTTCAGTTAGTGCCCTGTTGGGACCACTGTACGACTCGGGTTTTTTTTTTAGAAAACATGGTTGATTCTTCCTTCGCATGTTTTTTCCTTTTTGATGATAGCTCACCATCTTCTTACCGTCCCATGTTTTTTTTTTATTTGGGGAAAGTTGAAATCGCAAACCATGAACTTTTAACCAAGATCGATGAGGACCTCCCTCCCTGTAAGAACCCATATCGACCGGGCAATATTTCGCTACCCCTGTTTCGTTAAGTTGTTTTTCCTGCCCAACTCAGTTGTGATGCGGGAAGCACGCGTGGAGGAGGAGCTTTTTGGGGAGATTGGCAGATTCAAGGATTAATTTTATGCAAGTACCGACAAGTTCATTAAAAAACTGTCTTGAGATCCTTCATGCCTACTACGTATTTGGCAATGGCTTTAACTGGTTTCCATAGCGAACGCATCATAGCCAAGGACCTTTGATCATACAGCTATAGTAGGATTGGTCCACTCAACAGTGCGAGATTTCTTGAAATTCTAACGCGTCTGACCACGTCACTGCCCTGGTTCGCGCATTTTCACTGGTTTTTGTATCTGACGGGCTGTTTATTTTGCTAGATCAATAGGCGGAAACTTGAAGCTGGACTAACAAACAAATGAATACTCGCATACAACGAACGTAAAGTACGCCATTATTTTGGTTTCGAAGCAAGACGTGCCTCATTTTTAACGAAAGGACAACGTGGAGTAAAAAATGTTGTATAAAACACCCAAGAGGAATGCAATGTTTACTTGTATGCCCACATCCCTAACATAGTCAGCACCTGGAAGACACAAAGAAGCAGCCACGGAACAAGAAGGAAAGGCTGTTTTTTTTTTAAGTTTATTAAAAACAAATACAATTATGAAGCACCTATAGAGCAGTGACACGACGTAGTATTATTGTATATGTATAACTCTATGGTGGAGCCTTAATGGGTTAGCTGCAAGGGGCACTGCAGAGAGAAACAGAAGGGCGTCATACTGAAGCCGATGCTGTGCTGTGAAGAGTGATTTCTTAGACCTAACACGCGCTATTTTTGTTGTTGGAGAAAACAACGCTATTTTAAGTCTAAGAAAACCACTCTTCCGTTGTTTTTCCCCTCCATTTTTATGTAGTGCACCTTGTAGTTATGACCTCCAAAACCCATACTGGTGCCAATATGGCGGCAAATGTCACTGCTCTATAGCAATAGCACGTTGAACAAACAGAACATGCTCCGAATAACCAAGAAATCGTCAGTCATTTAAAAGGTGGCCCGCCAATCTTAGGCGGTGGTTTTTCTTTATACGTACGAGCACAGGTTGCCGGAAACCGTACAACAACCAAAAGGTTTTACGGATGGTTTGTTTTTCCCCCTGCGTCGTATGGTGAGGAACCCTTTTATAAACCAAAACCGGAAGTAGTGTTGTACGATTACGCTACGTGCCAATCGAGACCCATTTCCGGTCGATGGGAGTGAGAAATAACGGGGAGGGGGTTGGCGTTGGTCCTGGTCACTGTTGTCTCACTGTATATTTCTCCACGAGTGTGGGTGGAGCTTGGAACCAGGCCTCCATGTTGACATCTCTGCTGGCCAACCTACGATTAATAAAGGGGGAGTGGAAGTTGGGGGGGGGGGGGGTCGGCCAGATCCCATCGGTCGATAAAAAGAAGAGTGGGCCTGTAATGAAGAGGGCAGAGGGGTTGGGTTGGGGGGGGGGGAGTATTTTTCTGCTTTTTGGACCCGTCATTGTTGATTATGGTGGGATACACGGATGCGGGGGACGCTGAGAATCTTTCAAAGACGTTGACGCTTTACCAGAAATGTACCATGGTGATCCGTCCATTTAAAAAAAAAAAATGAAAATTACATTTGTGGGGTGTTAAGTTATGGAGATATGACGGCCGGCCCAGCAACGTAAGAAAATGTTGAGAAAAATTTAAGCAATTTTGGCTACACACAACATTCTTGTTACATGTGGTAACTAAGGTAACCCATCCCGTCCCAGGAAGGTATTGTAATGATTATTGGATTCGTTTTGCTCAACCCTGTGATCTGGACATCTTTGTTTCTTCATGATCGTTAGTGCTAAAAACTGTACGAGAGAGACCTTGTTTTCCCCTATTTTCAATACGGTCATTATTTATCTCTGGGGGCGGGGGTCATGGATTTTTCGAGCATTTAGGCTTTGTTGTGGGGAGGGGCTCAACAAACTTTGACCATGATAGAGGAAAATTACCATTCTAGGCATCAAAAATGGTATTTTCAGCAGTGAATAATAAATCGGTTGGATATTAAACACACTTTATACTGTCCGTAGCGTGACCGGAAAAAAAAGCCTGGGAAAAAAAAGCCGCGGAAAAAAAAGCCTGGAAAAAAAAGCTGATGGAAAAAAAAGCCTTGGAAAAAAAAGCTGATGGAAAAAAAGGCCGATGGAAAAAAAAGCCGTGGAAAAAAAAGCCGCGGAAAAAAAACTGATGGAAAAAAAGGCCGATGGAAAAAAAGGCCGATTGAAAAAAAAGCCGTGGAAAAAAGGCCGATAGTAAAAAAAAAAACGCGAAAAAATGTAGTTGAAAATTTACAACAAAACTACCTAAATGCACTTAACGTGTGTATTAATCATTCATTAGCTGCATGTTGCTCGATGAAGGTCACCTTTGGAAACCCGAAAGGAAAAGAAACCACAAGTTTCCTGCCAAATTCCTTAACTGGGGAGGTTGTGGGGAAAAGGGTCGTCCTCACTTTGGTCGGGTGACCTTCAATCGTTAAAGGATAAATCATGAAATGACGAGTTTCCGCCACAATTTGGATAGGAGGGGAGGGGGGGGGGGATAATCAGGAAATCATAAATTGCCTTAAATCCGTAACTTGGACAACTAAAAGAAAATTCCGGAAAGCATACTTTTATTCCCGAACTCCTTTACCTTTTTTTTTGTTTTTAGAGTTATTTTGATATTTCTCTGCAAACATTTTAATATTTTTTTCTGGATCGTATCCCTTTCCCGCCACCCTCTCCTCCCCCTCCCCCCTCACTGCAAAAAAAAAGTGAATAATTTAGACACACGACCAAACTGAGGACGACCCTTTCCCCCACCACCTCCCCTGTTAAGGAAGTTGGGAGAAAACTTGTGACTTCTTTTCCTTTTCGGGATTCCAAAGGTGACCTTGATCGAGCAACATGCAGCTAATGAATGATTAATACACACGTAACTACATTTAGGTAGTATTTTTGTAAATTTTGAACCAGGATTTTTATCGCGTTCTTTCTTCCATCGGCTTTTTTTCCACGGCTTTTTTTTCCACGGCTTTTTTTCCACGGCTTTTTTTTCCATCGGCCTTTTTTTCCATCAGCTTTTTTTTCCACGGCCTTTTTTTCCGCGGCTTTTTTTTTCATCGGCTTTTTTTTCCATCGGCTTTTTTTTCCGGGGCTTTTTTTTCCGGTGCTTTTTTTTCCATCAGCTTTTTTTGCCAGGCTTTTTTTTCCGCGGCTTTTTTTTCCGTGGCTTTTTTTTCCTAGATTCGTCCGTAGACTTGATCACTTTACTTTATTGTTGAAAGATGTACGCCCCGGTAACTAGATCAAACACCACCAGACAGTGATTCTTTCATCTTTTCTTTACCTTTTATGTTTGGCAAATTCACGCGGGGTAGTGAGTGACGTCATATCACTCGTAGCCCAGCGTCGGTTGCTTATAACTATCATGGTTCAGTTAGTTTGGGGACTGGTCATTATTTATGTCCGGGTAGCGGGGGGGGGGGGATGAAAATGTGAACGCCAAATATTCGATGACCCTCCCCCCTTCAAAACCCTGAAAAAAAACTTGCCCCTGCCCACTCTAGGTCTAAAATTAATGTGACGCTTCCTCCAAAAAAATGCGCCTTTCGTATGCCTATTGAGACTGTCTGCAGATCGCTTTCCTGTAGCACTCCGCACCAACAAGTTATCGCTAGTTGTAAAGAAACGTTGCCTCTTTTTTTAAACAAAAGGACAAGGTTTGAGTTTAAAATATTGTTACTTTAAATTACACCCGTCTTGTGTCGAGTTTTATACAAGAAGTATGATGAACTCACTGTTAGCTTGTATGCCCACATCCGTAACATAGTCAGCACCTGAAAGACAGAAGAAGCCAAGAAACCAGACAGCAAAGCTTTTCTAGAAAGTTTATAGAAAAAAACTACACTAAGTAGTACTTATACTGACAGCTTCAAAACCTCGTAAACACTCATATGATTTGGGGGGTAGATCTGGGAAGCTGAGGCTTTATTATAAATTTTGACTGCTGCAAGTCATTTTGTGGTCATTTTTTGTGGTTTTGATTTTCCTCGACCAGTTTGGTCAGCGTTTTTGTGTGTGTGTGTGTGTGTGTGTGACCTCCACACCCCTTGACGGGGTGTTTTGGATTGGGGGAGCTGAGTCGTAGGGAAGTGACGTAATCCTCAACTTTCCTGCCTGATACAGACTTTCTAGGGACAACCCTTCCGTGGGACCGCAGTTAACCGCAGCCCAATATCTTAGGAATACAGTTGCCCAGAAGGCCGGATATTGGCGGGGGAACAGCGGTACAGACCTGAAGTCATCAAAATTCGGAAGAGAGGATATGAATTTGGGGAAAGTGATTTCCATGAACTTATGCACACGTAGGAGGGGGAAACTGTTTGTGTAACAAGCAGACACCTTCACACAGTCGACCGCCAGCGCACGATCACATCTTGACCAACAACGAACGTCTACCATGGCAGAAGGGGGCAACGATTTCCCCTTGAATTTATCCACGGCCGAACCCGTTGACTTAACGACGTGGCAAGAACCCCGCAGGATGGTCATCGAGTTGGGTGGACTGCCGGGCCGTTACGGTCACGGAAAATGTGCGGATGTCTTCCCGGGTGTTCCTCCGGGAGATTATGAATGGCAGTTTCAGGGCGCCAGGATTTCATCTTCTTCTACGACCGCAGCTAAAGACTCTTCACAGGAGGTACAACGGGTATTGTTTGAACTTAACAAAAATTGAGATATTGAAGAAAAAAGAACTCGATTACCAACATTGGGAAGGCGTCCATAAATCACGTTACGCTTATTTTACCTTTTTTTTGTTATTGCCGTTCCCCTAACAACAACGTGTAACACTTGATATGATCCCCCTCCCTCCTACCTCGTAACGCAAAGCTAAATTTTAATCCTTATGTAAGGAAATATAGGGGTAAATGCTGCAACTTCACACCGCTTGATAAACTTATAAAACTAATTTTAAAGTTTATAAGAAAAGCCCATACGACGGTCTGCGTGACGTTTCCACAGTGCGTCGGTCTTTAACAATGCCTTCAAAATCGGGTAACAATGGACTTCAAAATTGATAACAATTTCGGTGCACGTTGTTTATCATTGCTACCGTTCCAGTTGAATCTAGGAAAAAAAATCCAAAAAAAAAATCCACGGAAAAAAATCCACGGAATAAAAATCCAATGCCGTTTTTGTTTCATTTTTCTTTCGCATATTGTTAATGTAAGGTTATTTCGTACTTCTTTGTTAATGCTACGAAACTCGTTCAAAGCTGCCTAGTGCTTTTTTTAGTCTTAAACTGCCTTTCTTCCCCAACACTTTTGTCCCATTCACGATTAGATTCCTTGAAAATCACAATGTGAATATAGTCCAGGTTTACATGTACATTGCACATCTAGAAGTTAGTTCCTAGTCCAGTGCGACAGCAGAAGTATTATGGTTGCCATGGAGCAAAATGTTATGTGGATACCTATCAATAACATCGTTTGTTACATGCATGCAGTCAAATAATCCGTGACAATAACATAAAGAATTCCCTTTGAAGAAACTATTGTCTCAGTAACTTTTGGGACTCTCATTACTGACCGTTTCGAAGAATCGGCAGGCAGTCAAAACCAACAATGTATGAAAATTTCAGAATTTTTTTTAGCTTTTAGTTTCACACTGTGAAAGACCATCGTGAAAATACACCTTAACACTGAAAAAAAATGCACTTAAAACCAACCGGTTGTACAGTCGCGGCCAAAAGGTTTTGTACATTGCATCTCTCCAACAATACCCTGCACGAACAGTAATCACGTTGGACGATGCCATCATGTTGGCAATTTCTACCAAGGCATGTTAGGTTTATGAACTTTGAAAAATTAACACAATATTATCATGTCATAGCTATTATTTCACTAGTATTTTACCACGTCCCTGCCACACTTCCGTACGTTGCCGTAGCGCTATGAAAGTCGTTCCCCCACATCATTTCTGTCGTACCATTCCCCTCGTACTTTTTACCTGCAATTATTCATTGTTGTCCTACTGTTAGGATGGCAGTCAGCAACTATTCCCCGACTTTTCACTCATATTTCTCAGTTTTTTGCATAAAAAAAATAATACATAAGCTAAAAAAAAAAAATTATATTGGATTTTATTTCTTCTGGATTTTTTTTCTCTGGATTTTTATTCCTGGATCTTATTTCCGTGATTTTTTTTCCGTTTGCCTGGTAATGCCAAAAGTAGCATTGTTGACTGGCCAAAAGCTTTGATTTTGTTGACGAAAAGCAGAAAAGAAAGTTGACTAAAGCAGAAGAAAGTTGAAATGTAAGAATGTTGCAGAAAGCTGAAGAAATTGACGAAAGCTGAAGAAAGTTGTTGAAGAAAATTGAAAAAAGTTGAAAGCTGAAGAATGCTGTTGAACAAAAGTTGACATTGTGTATGAAACTTAAAGAATTCGGAAGATTCTTTTTTTTCTTGGGGGGGGGGGGGCCTTTTTTTTACTAAAAAGGTCCTTGAATTCGGTAGGTTGAGAGTCCTTGCAAGTCCTCAAATATGCTTTAATTTTATTTTCCCAATGCTATGCGAACCGTTTTATGACTTAAGGCTCAGCAATTTAATGTAAAACAAAAAAAGTTTAAAACAGTACTACCGCTTCGCTCTTTGAATCGGTGCAATACTCCTCTTCCAATGCTACGCGAAGCCTTGGTGTTAGTTGCGGATATAGTACTAACATCTATGCTAATGTTTTTACCTTCGAGGCAGCCTAATGGCAAAGCATTATCAGAGGTATTAGTAGCTGCAACTGCCGCTAGGGTGCCACGCAGGCTTGGAAGACATGCGATATCTTAGTTTACTTTCTTATATATCTGTTCTGAATTGTCAGTTGTATATTAAACGTGGGGAAATTTCGTCAGCAATCGTCATCACACTAGCAAAATACAACGGGGAATAAAAAAAAAAAGGCCTGTCAAATACGATCAACGTTAGCTTAAAGTCGAAACATATTGTTAGTATAATACACTAGTTGTCAACACCGATATAAACGGCCCCAGCTAACTCACTGCAAACTTGGGACGGCTACGATTACACTGTTAAATTGTAAAAGGGTTGTTTCCAGTTCTATTAAAAGTGTAGTTATAGTTTCATGTCGAAACTTGAGCTGAATGACCACATTCGCTATTATTATGTCCAGAGCAGAGTCAGAATGGCGAGGAAAGGTGGCCTGTGCCATTTCGTGGAATGACAGGAGTGCCATGAGTTTACCATAAACGTACTTACGCGCCTGATGGTGATATACCCTTCAACCCGTGACCGGAAAAAAAAGCCTGGGAAAAAAAAGCCGCGGAAAAAAAAGCCTGGAAAAAAAAGCTGATGGAAAAAAAAAGCCTTGGAAAAAAAAGCCGCGGAAAAAAAAGCTGATGGAAAAAAAGGCCGATGGAAAAAAAAGCCGTGGAAAAAAAAGCCGCGGAAAAAAAAGCTGATGGAAAAAAAGGCCGATGGAAAAAAAAGCCGT
>JAHWFP010037131.1:309-19311 GCA_023313725.1 Lithobius niger
CTTAACATAATTTGATTTTATGGCGCTACATCATATCTTTATAGTCTGTCCTCTATTTTCAGTATTTAGCATAATGATGACTTTGGCTAATAGTTTAAAATTAAACAACCAGTCCAATCGAATTAATTATCAAAGCTAATTGCTAGATCATGAATGTTTTTACCGTCTTCATTTTCTCTATTTCTCTATTTCTTCGTCTGTAAAGGGGTAACTGAAATTAATCTCCTTTTGTGCGCTTCTGATTTTATCTCTGGAGTTGGGAAGTTATTCGAAATATAAATTCTCAATACTTTCAGTTCTTTCGGTTTTATTATTTTCCGAAATTAGCGTCCTCAGGGGATCCCAGGACTTTATTACAGGAGGGGGGAGGAAGGGTTTCTGTAGCAAAATGTTCATATCGAAATTTGTTTACTTTGCCTTGATGTTAAAGTTACCTTAGCTGCCTCACTACTTTTTATTAAGGAAAACGGAGCACAGTGCATAGTGCACAGCAGACAGTGCAGTTTTTTTCCTTCTTTCTCTTATTTAAACAAATGATATATGCGAGAGTACATTTAGCTAGACGAAACATTTTTAAAAATTGGAATGGTTTTGCGGCTGCACTACTCCCTGAAGATAACGTGTTCAGTCTGACAGTACACATATCTGTATACCAGCAATGCTAGTACGAGTTGTGTACTAGCAGTACACAGTGTGTGTAGCGACAGAACACATTCTACTGTACAAAGCATGCGTGTACCACTACTACAGAAACTGCATACTGCTAGTACACAACTCGTGTGATGGCTGTGCTGATTATATAGTTCTGACAATACACAGCAGTCAGAACACAGCTGATGCACACCCGTACGCAGAACACACCACCTTACAGAGAGTATTTACACCTTGCAGTCCTTACCAGTCCATCTGAAAAGTGCTCTGCGCTTAACCAGCCATAAAGTTGTACGGAAAAATGTTTCCGCCAAATACAAATCTTGTTAACGATTCCAGCCAAGCTTTTTTGCCGTTTGGAGCCGTGATACCAAACACTATGTTCTTTCGTCAAGTTAACCCGACCGACTAATAGTTCGAAGATTAACTGAAAAATGAAACTGCACAATTTTCAGTTACTTCATTTAGCGTTAGACATTTTAGTCGGTGAGATTAGCTTGGCGATAGAGCTTGGCGTTTGATATCAGATTTCACAAGGCCAAAAATCTTGGTGGGAATTCTGTGGAGCTATCACATAGTGAGGTATCACATGTTTTAGTCCAAATTTATTAAATCCAATTTTTTCTTAGCAATTGACAGATGAAAAGCCTAAATCCAGTTTTACGTTCCTCTTTTTTCTGCTTTAGTAGTTTCCATTAGATGGTTTGGTTGGGTCTTCGTCTTTATCGAGAATTCACTGCACTCGCATTACTCAGCACAGGGTTCTAAGGGTTTTAGCGAGCGTTCACCACTCCTGGTCATCTGCCCGACGAAGTCCTAAGGCCCTATGTCTGCATTACTGTCATAGGAAAAACAACAATTCTTCATTATTATTGTCGAGTTTCGCCTACCAAGTGTTCGTGTTTTACGTAGGACGATATATGGTAAACTGCGTTTACCGGACTAGCTTAAGGCGCAGCCAGCATCGATGCCTCCGCTTTGAGATTATGCGACTGCAGCCGCCATAATGATTGGCATGGGGTCCACAATGTTCGCGAAGCATAAGTCTGACGAGTAGGGAAAAACACGCATGGCTACAGTTACACTGTGATACTCTTTGCAAATTTATCCTAGCACAGAAAAAAAGTTTGCACTAATTTTCCAATAGCTGTTCGATTTTAGAAATTGATTTTTGCATCATTTTTAAGATATACAGTGTTTTCACATTTTTGGTAACCTGCTCAATACATATTTACCTGAATCACACAATTACGACAGAAATGATGAATTTTGAGATGTGTATTCTAGAACGATATATTATGTAAACCGCAATATGGTAATCCTATAATATATTTATTTATTTATTTTAATTACAAAATTATTGTAACCCCCTACAAAGAGCATGATAGCAATTTCAAATTAAAACAACAATTTTACGAATCTCATTCAGGCGAGAGCAGAGACGAGACAGGCGGGAAAGGGGTACATTAAGAGGTGCCGCCATATTCTTAATCTTGCCTGAATGAAATTCGAAAAATTGTTGTTTTAATCTGAAATGGCTGTTATGTTTTTTATAGGGAGGTACAATAATTTTGTAAATAAAATAAATAAATAAATATATTGTATGATTGGCATTTGGCGAATCTGATCAGATCTCATTCAGACGAGAACCGGAAGTTGGCTGGCGCCATGTTGCGTTGTTGATGTCGGCCAAGCGTTGGCTGGAAGGCAGATTGCGAAGGTTTGTAATGCATTGTTTCTAGTACAGTTGCCACCCCCTGGTTTTAATAAAAGATTTGACGCGTGTTCGTCCACTCGGGACATAGTGCCGGTTACAACACTGTTGTAAGCCAAAAATATTGTTCGTTGTTGTATTATTGAAGCAACTCTGCCCTTAAAATAGTAGTGAGATTAATAGGTAATTAAAAATTTTCATTTCCAGTAACTCCCGAACCAGCAAAAGGCATGCTCCACGGTTAAACTATAGCCATCCACAAAATTTCAGCTTTATTCACCACATCGAAAAATTTATTTTTGTGAAATTTGCTAGTATCTAGCTAGTAATTAGGCAAACATCAAAGTTATTGACACCTTTTCTTCAACAAAAAAACTTTATTCAAGCTGTTTTACTATAATAATGAGTTTTATGTTGTCAAGTAACCAAAGTCATCCGCACAAACGAAGTCTTAACCTTATCTGTCGTATTGTTAGTTATCCTCAGATGCCTGAAAACAGCCAAACTGCCTTAGATGTAAAAGACAAAAGGGTGGTAGCCTTGTATATATATTTTTATCTAGATGGGACGGACGTTAATGTTATCGTTTAATCTTGGCGGACGACATGCTAGCGTGTGTCTTAAAATCGATTTTCATTCGTTCACTCGTTAGAGAAATTATTTTCGTGTGTTTCAATCTAATTATCTTTAATTATGGCAGGAGGTCAAGTTTTCTCTCGTGGTTAATTATTGCTTGATCATTATTCCGTTCTCTTCGGCTCAAATGTTGTTTGTGTAAGCAAATGCCACTGTCAATAACAGTTTTAAAAAATACAAATTATTTCTAGGGCACAATTAAAAGGGTTTAGTGTAAGAGAATGGGTTCTTTTCTTGTTATCATGGATAATTTTCAGACGCAGTAATTTGTCTTTTAACATATAAATCAAGAGAAAATACACATTGATTTTATCGGTAATAGTTAAAAAATAGAATAACTTTTCTTCTAGCTGTTGGAAACATTAGTAGGCGAAGGCTTTCTGCAAAAGAAAGTAACAATTCAATGAGTATTTTGTATGCTTCTAGTGATGAGATATCTACAATTATAAACCATATGAAAACAACATATACAACTGGCATTGAAGGCTTTATTTTAAGCCATTTTTACAAAAAAAAGTTACTTTTATTTCTCTATTTTATTCTCTAAACTAATCAGTATAATCATTGATAACAAATGTTAACAAATTGTACTATCACCTGCATAAAACTTAACAGAGTCAGTAAAATGAAATATTTGGGCTTTACTCTGGATAGAAAACGGTTTACATTAAACATATTAACGCTACCATTATTAAATTAAGAAAAATAATGGCAAGTTTTTTTTTTTTTAAATCAAGAATGTTGTAAGTAAAACGACAAATAAAACAAATTATAATGCATGCATTGAGCCTATTCTGAGGTATGGTATTGAAGTCTATGGCTTCGTGTCAACCTCTTCATTATCTAAACTTCAAAAAGCACAAAATAAAATCATTAAGATACTTTTTAGAAGTAAAATTTGTGAAGGCACTAATGAATTATTCATTGATATAAAAATGTTAAGGATTACTCAACTGAGTGGCTATGTTGCGACCTTCATAAACTGCCGGCGCCACGAGTTCAAAACTAACGACAAATCTTAACTAAAACCGTATCCTTTAGGGAAAGCATTGACCAGTACACAGTACCATTTTCAGAAAAAGTGTATTGAGAACTTTACCAAAACTGTATAGAATGTGTATAGACTGTACCAAAACGTTTTATCAGCTTGCCAGAACAATGACTCAAAAAATGCACTCAAAAAGGGGATTGAACAAACTTAAGCTTGTCAAACACAGGTATACAATAAAGCAAATCATATCAGTTTCGCTGATGTAACGGCTGGTTATGGCAATGGCAATTGTGAAAATTATGAATGAGAAAATTTATAGACATAAAATACGTCCAGACAAAAAAGACAAAGGTGACGATTAGACCATAGGATTATTTGTATTTACATGCCTATGAAAGTTCTGATATCCACCCAAAACTAAAACTGATATAAGAAAAGCCACCAAATTTACAAAAAAAGTTGGCCTTTGAAAGTAGTGATATCATTCAACCAGGGTTAACCAGGGTTAATCATATTAGCCAAGTTAATCGCACCGAATAATACTTTAGACGTTAAATGAAAACTTGAAGATTGCTACCCGTATAGCAATCTTCTAGTTTTCATTTAACTTTCGAACTATTAGTAGGTGCGATTAACTTGGCTAATAGTATTAACCTTGGCGGCCTTTCCCTGGCTGAATGATATCACTAGTTTCAAAGGCCGACTCTTTTTGCAAACTTGGTGGCTTCTCTTATATCAGTTTTGGTTTTGTGTGTATTCTATTTACCAAGACTCCATAAAGTTAGTTAACGAAGAACGGTAATTTCACATTTTCATGCCTCACCGTAAAGATCATTTTGATCTGTAACTGCTATTTTTGCCGCATCGTTTCTTTTTATTTCTAGTGAAAATATCGATGCAGCGTGGCCTGAGAACCAACCATTTTTTAAATGGTCTTAGTCCGTCATAATGATATTATCAATTATGTGTATTTGTACACTCATACATGTTTGACATAACAAACTTCGAGTTATTATGCAATAAACCATCATTCATTTATCTTTCTAAAAAAATTCTGTGAGCATTTTTGTTTTTCCCGCAAAACGAGCATCATTGCTCGGCACGACACGATTTAAACTGAATAAAAAAAAAACCACACCTTTCCACTCAGTATTACTCAGTGACCATTCATCGACCAGTAAAGCTTTGTTTTATATAATTAAATTATATAAATCAAAGGTTTACTCGTCACTGATTGGTCCCCGACAAACAAACCACGGATCTATACAGCTTATCTCACTTAGAAGAATCAGTTTGCTTTCATTCCCTTTGTGCATATATTAGGGCAATGACGTCATCTTCGTGAATCGTCGGACTTTTACGGAAACAAGAAGCTGCTTCTCGTCAGGCTTTGGACACTTTACAGTTAAATTCGTGTATGAGAGGCAGAAAAGTGAGATTTAGGCCCACTTACTTACTTACTTACTTGCTAAAGCAAACGAAATTACAGGTAAGATGACGAAATGCAATCGACGCTAGCATCGTTACAAATAGAGGAAAACATGGTAAACATAGTTAACATCGTAAAACTAAACATCGTCGTAACTGAAATTACGTCGTAAATCGAATACCGAAATCGTAAATCGAAATCGAAACTGCAAATCGAATTACTTTGGAGAGTCGTTTTAACGGAAAGAAAACAAACCTTCTACATAGAATGCCACTCGTACTTTTATGAAATCTATAATTTGTTCGTTTTAGACTCAAATCCTTTCCATCAAATTTCCCGCTCTCGACTTTCGTTTTCTGGAAATTCTATGCCTGCATATATTCCGTCCTATTCTAGACGTTATTGACGCATGTATGGTTGATGACACCCATTTCCGTTTTGAGACGGGGAATAAACAACACAGATGTTTACCTGAATAGTGTCGAACCTTTCGAAGCAAACAGGATTCCGCCCATATGGTCCCACATGTTTATTGAATCTGGTTCATTAGTAAATCCCTGATGCAAACATGTACCTCTTACTGTAGCTTTTTGACGCGCACCCAGCGTTAGCCATGGCGCCAGAAGGAGAGAGGGTCAATTTTGCTAGGTAAATCCTATCGGAAATACTAGGTTCTTTTACATGCCACAATCGACATGAGCACGAGACATCACAGGGCCCTTCTCTGCCCGAAAATGCCAGGGGTGGCTGAGGCCGGATTCGATCCCGGGACCTCTGGCTCTGGAGACGGTCATGCTAACCATCAGGCCACCTTGCCCCACTCACATGTACCTCTTACTATTGACTTGTAATGCTACTAGTGGACGATATTAATAAAAACATAAATAAAATACTTGCTACATTCACTCATATCTGCAGTGTGCTGACAGAAAGTCAATTGCATGTCAACAAGGATGTTGGCAAACACAACCGAGCATGCACCAACTCAGCAGTACAGCAACAGTTAGCAAGTCTGAAGGCAATAGACATGAAACTCTAAATATGTATTTACATGACGATAACAATATCCGAATTATTAGATTTGGGCAGTAACAAATCCTACCCCCCCCCCCCCCCCCCCAACATCCACAACTTAATGCAATATCACAGCGCCAACCAGTAAAAAATGCTTGGAAAAATACCGTCGGACAATTTTATAATAACCGGTTTAATCACCAAGTTGAAGGTGATCTGGAAACGGAGAGGGCAAAAGATGCCACTTACGCCAGTCGACGAATTAAAAGAATTTAAAATTAAAACAATAAAAGGGGTGGTTGGCGCTAAAGGGTACAATGTTCAGGCCTCGTAAGGAGCCAAGTCAAGTCAGAAATGCCCTAATTACCCTTAAAGACTACAACAGATGGAGAAGAGACAGTTTGCTCAGTCAGGGAATTCCAAGCTGCGACAACCCTGACAGAGAAACATTTTTTTTAGGCAATCTAGCCTAGTTTGTGGGGCAACTAATTTAAAGCTATGTCCCTGGGTCCAGGTTACGTTACTTAAGTCGAAAAATGCATGTCAACCGACAAAAACTCCATCAGAATTTTGATGGTAAGTACGAGGTCGGCCGTAAGACGTCTTAGCCCCAAAGATTCCAAATTAAGTTTATTTAGGCGGGCATTGTACGGCAAGTGCCGCATGCCAGTCAGAGATTTTGTGAAACGGCGCTGACTTTGGTTGGTCTTGTCTTTAATACATGTCTTTAGTACGTGTCTTTCTGCTTCCAAATGTGTAGTAAAATTCAAAATTGATTGATCCTACTGCAAGAGGATCAAGGTGCTTACCCTCTTACCAGTTTGCTTAAGGCTGGACAAAATTATTCAAATTTACGTAATGTTTTCTTTGTTAATTGTTTTTATTAAGTTTAGGCCTAATACTTAAGTCGTCTATTTATTTCCTTTACCTGGAAACATTCTTTTGTATTCAGTAGTTAATAAATGGGAGTATCCATTATGTGACTTTCGTCTTGTATTCCACCATTTGTCACAAGCTCGTATGGGAAAGAAGCTGCAGATTTAGTTTTGTGGGTCTAAGCCAGTTGATTTAACATCGCTAAAATCTTATTTACCGAAGCAGTGTTTACAGGCGTCAACCCCCCGGCACACGGAAGAACAGGGGGGGCGGGGGGGGGGGGGGCAATTACACATTTTCTACGTAGGTCGGCCTTGGTTTGTGAAAGAGTGCGTGTTCTTTGATTAAAGCTATTTAAAAGTACATTCATCCCAGCGCCATTTTTCTCGATCCTCCACATCAAGTATACGGTCTTAAAGTTCTATTTACTTACCGTTAATCAATCCCGTGCTAAAAATCCGTTTTAAAATGTGGGGTCTAGGAGATTTCCTGTTGATTATTGCGAACTAATTTAATCCCATCCTGCAATTATATGATCCTTTGGGCGCTTACAAAAACCATGGCGTTTCATCTGTGTGTGTGTGTGTGCACGTACTAATTTTTAATCGTTTGCTAATAATTACGATGAGATCAAAAATCTAAACGGCTAATGCGGTAAAAATTACAATTATTTATGCCAATAGATCGCCGACGAAAAATTTTACGAAACTAGCCTAAAACATTATAAAGTGTGTCATTCCGGTTTGTGACGACACAATTTTTGCGTTGATGCTGTTTCGTCTACTATGTCCAAGGCCAACTGTGATAGTAGCTGTGTTCCTCGCTGCAAAGAACGCAGCTACTATCTCAGTTGACCTTGTATTACTACATCGATCTCGCGAAACGGTGCGATGGCAACATGCGCGGGTGGCGATCTGCGTGTGGCTGTTATACGGCAGGTGGAATGTACAGTTCTGGCCAAAAAAAAAACGCCCTTTTTCGTTATATCGAGGGTCGTAATAACAACCATGGAGAAATTCAGTTATATCTCGAAAACTACTGGACGGATTTTCATGAAACAAAGACTGAAATGCTTATTAGATTGTCTGCTGTATTTCTACCCTTGTTAAATACTACGTTAACTGACTGAAAATAATTGTCCGAGCGAGAAAAACTTATATCTGATATCTTGAAAACTGGTGGATGGATTTTCATGAAACAAAGACTGAATTGCATATTATATTTTGTTGCTTAACATTGCACGTCATACGTATACAAATATAGCATACGTCATAACAATTAATCCAGTTTTGGTTTTATTCAAATCTTTCCAGTAGTTTATGAGATATATTCTTTATCAACTTGTGTTGCTCGCTCGGCCAGTTATATTTGGATACTTACCATTTCATGTAATACGCATAGAAATATAGCTGATATCATCATAAGCAACCCAGTTTTTGTTTCATTCAATTCTGTCCTGTAGTTTTCGAGATATCAACATTTTCGTTCAGAGTCACATACATTAATCCTCCACTCTTCCGTATAACGAAGGCGTTTTTTTTGACCGGAACTATACTTGTAAACAGTAATGCTTGGGGAATTGATACATGTATGGGCTATTCGCAGGACTAGGGATATTTTTCATGCATATTGATTCGGTGAACACCTACACATCATAATTCTGAACGATGTTTTCCCCAAAAGTAAAAACAGTCATAAGTTCAACAAGTGGCCGCATAGGGTCAGGACTGAGTACGAACGGTGGAAAAAGGGTAGAATTACCTTGGTTTGAGACTCCTTCTTTATGCCTCTCGCTCCTGGTAATATATAAATAAAAATTGCTACGGTTAAGGATCCCAAAAAGTTTTTAGTACTTTTTCAGTTGCTCGCATTTTTTTTTCTGTCTGCAGGCATTTTAAAGTCGTTTCAAGTGATGTTGTTCCCCTGCGTTTTGAGAACGTTTTTGATTAACGTTTGAGGGCCCGTTCGTAACCACAGGAAGTTGGTGTGCACTCTCTAAGAACGTTTACGTGAACGTTTTGGGAACGTCCCAGGAGTGTTGGTGGTGTTAATGACAAGTGATGTTTTATGATCTGTGCTTATTGTATGTTGTATGTGCTCTACTCTTATTGGATTGAAAGTTTTGTTTTAAAAATACCGTATGAAAGGGCCGAGTCAGCCAGCTTCGGTTGAATATGTGTGCACAAAGTGTTAAAGCAACGCTGAAGGCCTCGTCCCTTTCGTATGATATTTCGACATGAGATCCTTCGCATGCTCAAGCTGTATACCAAAGTTTAGTCTTTGATGGCAAACATTGACTAGACTAAGCACAGAAGTTTAAGCTATAATGAATGGTAACTGCTTCCCCATTTTTCCTGGGAATTGACATGACCTATCTTCAGGCTGTCCTACTTTATCTATTTTGTAAAAGGGGTTGTGGAACTACTTTTAACCTTTGCGTTTGACTTCACCTGTACCGGTCTCTTTTGATTCCCTTATGTGGTCCAAACGTTTGTTTAATGTCTCTGCTGTTCTGACGCCCCGCTAAAAGTTTCAGGCCGGTTGGAGCTGTGATGTGGTCTTGGCCGTGGCTTTGAGCGATATAGTTGGTGACCCCCTTCCTGTCAGTTTCCTTGGCAGCCAGCTTAACCTTTTAACGCCTGTGCCTGTCTTAAACTTATTTCTTAAGGTACTATTAATTTCCTTAGTATATTGGGTGTGTATTTCATGGGGGGAAAGAAAGAAGAAGAAATATTATTCGTATGACACTCCTTCCAGGAACTAAAAATAGACATACTTAGCATGCGACACAATAGAATGCATTGCACATGAGGGATGTGATCTATGATTTCACACTTCTGAACAATGTTGGATCTTTAGAACTAATTTACCCCTTCCAAAACACATAGAAACTGGTGGGTGTTGATCTTCCATTCTATATATATTTCACAGACTCTAGGTATTTTGGTGCTTGTTTATGTTTTGCACTTGGCTTAGTATAGGCTATAATGCTCCACCAGCTTTCCTGTAAAACCTGAAATGAACAAATGTGCCGTAGGTCTTTTACATCTTGTTTTACGGGCATGAAAACGGTGGAATGCTAATTAGTGGTCGTAATTGTATTCTGTGGACCTTTATTATTGAGCAAAATTATTCTTACTTATCATTTTAAAATATCTGAAATCGTAACAAATAAAAAAGGGTCTGGGAAAAAGTGAAATAGAGGACGGTGACGCCATCTTGTATCCTGTCCTTAGAATGCCTTAAGGCTAGTGGCGACATCTGTTGTACATTTTTCGAAGTTACCCAAGGAACAAGCATTCCTTCTAGGTATTATAGTGTACATAACTATAATGTTTAGTGCACTGGTAGAATAAAATCACAAACTCAGGGAACATATGTTCCATCCAGGCGGAAAAAGGTTAAGCTGTTAGATGGATATCTGTGTACGGAGGTTTGCCATCTGATTCCTTACTTTTTTTCTTTGTCCGAGGTCAATAGAACAAAACTTCACCAAAGCAACGTAATGAAATTCAAATAACTCAAAAGAGAATAAGCAAGAACATTCGTTTTCCTGGAATTTTTCTGAAGAATGTCAAAACATTACATGAAATGGGTTTTACTTCCACGAAATTTAAACCTACTCTGTTCACCTCTTAATCTGAGACGAGTTTTTGTAGCATCGAGGTCGATAAAAGCGAGATTTCAGAACACATGGCTGAAAACAGCGTCACATCATACATGAGGAGTGAAGAACTGAGTGACAAATCAAGATTGAATGTCTTCTAACATTTGCTCATATCACGTGATTGTATTTTTTGTGATCGTGATATATTGAAAATAAAAAGTCAACTGGTGCCTAACTCGAACCAACATCATTCCTTCTTTGATCTGTAAACCAAAGGATTTATTGAATTATTACAAGAATTTGTAGGGTTTGGGAGGAGAATATGTAACCCTACAAATTCCCCATTGAAACGTGTTTCATTCATTTCTATTAGTTCCATCAGAGTTTTCAGAGGGCGCCACGCGTTCCATCTGGTAATTTTTGCTCATTTTTCAGCCCAAATCTAAAGTAAACTAAATTACAACTAAGCTAAACTAAATAATAATTAAATAGAAGTTAGTTTCGTTTAGTCTAGTTTAATTTTAGGCTGTAAACTGAGTAGAAATTCCCACATAAAACTCATGGCACCCTCCACAAACGTAAACGGAACTAATAGGAGTGAATCGAAGACGTTTCAAAAGCGGTCTCAGTTACAAATTCTCCTCCCCCAACTCTATAAATTCTTGGTCATCATGATAGGAAGTCGGATTTTTTTTAATTTTTGGTATGGTGGATGTACTTTTATAGGAGCAGCATAAAGGAGGGGGGGGGGTCCAGGGCCCAGCGTCAAAGCGTCTTATCAGTCATAACCCCCCCCCCCCTGAGTGTCCCTGTGAAATTGATAATTTGTGTGTTGTAGCACGAAAAAGTTGTCTAACTCGCTATAGCTAAACATATGCATAACATCAGAAACTGCAACTAATCACAAATTCCTTCCAAGTTATAGGAATGCTTATCAAATTCTTTAATGTAAATTATTGAAGTATAGTTTGATTCGGTGAAACGGGAGTTTCCCTTTCGTTGTATTTTAAGCAGGACTTAATTTTCGATTAGTAAAACGGGATTCGGCGAAACATACAGAATTTACAACTCTCAAAAATACTTTTACAGTTTGTGCATGCAAGACAAACACAAGGAATAAAACCATGACAAAGCAGTCAGGTTTAAGTTAAAATAAATTAAAATAAATTAATTAAATTAATTAAATTAAAGGAAGGTGTCGGCAAAGGCAGGTTAGCCTCTAGTGCCTAAGAAATTTTTAAGACGAAGACATGGAGTCAAACAAAGACATCCAGTTATCAACACTGGAAGCACTCACAATGTATTGTGGCTTTCCATTCCACAGACAGACAATCACAGGCAGAGCAAATGCCTTTAAACGATGGCAGAGCACAGCAATGCCTGTAAATGATGGTATATCACATCAAAACTTGTAAATGATGACAGAGTACATCAATTCATGCTCGATGAGAGCAGCGACGAGAAATGAGGCAAGTTGACAGGGAAGATTAGTAGGTAGTGCCACTTTTCGGAGCACGCGGGACAATCAGCGACCCACTCAAGGGCATCATGAGCCATTTTCTCGTATAGGAGGCGAAACTTGAAATCAAAAATGGCGGCATCGTTAGCGTTATTTACCCGTAGTAATAGCGACAATAACATCGTAAATAGGCGACATCCTCGTGCATGGACAACATCCGAAGTTGGCATAAGTTATCATGTGTTCGATACAAACCGTATTCAGTTCGTCACTGCACTGTGACTGAGATTGGCGCTAATGACCAAGCTGTCGACGCGCCATTAAGCTTCAATCCCCCCCCCCCCCCTAATGTGAACCACGGAAGAAGCATTCAGCCGGAGTGGCTCGTTTGGCACACTTCCCAGCGCACAAAACGACGCGTTGTACTTAGCTCCACTCGTAACTACAATCTGTAATAAAAAAAAACCGATAACTTGATCAGCTAGCTCTGACCTAGTTAAAATGAACTTAATGTCCATCTACGTATCATATTTTGTAAAAGCTATTAATTAAAGCAGGGAATTGGACATACGTCAGGACAAAAGTTGCAAATAAGATAGATTGGATGCTGGATTGCTCAGTGATAGGTGTAAATAAAAGTGAACCAAGAGTTCACCATTAGATGTTCAGTATAAATTGGTGTTAGAGTGTGAAACCCTGTTTCCAATTATCAAGTGAGATGGGTATGGTTAATGCGAATATAGTTTGGGGGCATGATGGTTTATATGGGAACAGTTGGTGAAAAGGAGGAGTAGACGATTTAAAGTAGACTTAAGCCCGTGTCAGACGGACAGATTTTCACTCCAGACACGACTAAAAATTGTGTCGGTAGGGTAAGTTGGCTCGTGTGGCAGACGACGAGTTGGGAGTAGTTAAAGAGTCGTCCCCACACGAAGGCCAGCCAACGTGGCCAGCCTACAGGGTGCCAAGTTTCTCTCACGTGACCGATACAAACCAATAGTCAACGCGTACCAAAATTTTGTCTGCGATACGCCCGCTGGGTAAGGACATCTGCTGGTGAGCCTGATAGTCTCAAATTACCCCGACCAGAAGTCCTGGCTGGGACTTTGCCAGAGTCTCCTTTAGACAGTTTTGCTGTGCGTTCAATCGCTCAGCCATTTTAGTCGTCTGTACAGCCGAAACGGCTGAAAAGACTACTGCAACGACTTTGTCCGTCTGCCCGACTATCCGCCGCTTTTTTTTAACGTCGGAACTCTACCAGATAGAGACAAACGGTTTTCACTATTAGATTCAGCGACCAAAAATAGGTTAAGAACACGACATATTAAAACATCGTTGCTTCCTTATAACTAATAGGCTTTCTTGACGTAACCCAATGAAATAATAACGTTTGATTGTCGCATTTAAACACTACAGGAAGACACGCAACCGTAAAAACAAAAGGATTTCGTTAACGACATACATTAGCTTCATTTAAAATAGTCTCGACACCGTTTTGCGTGGCTGAATAGGCCTACTCTCCTAACAATTTTCCTAGTTAGCTGGTACTTACGAAATTAACACGATTGGGAAAAAAAAGGCCTAAAAGCTATTCGTCCAGTCTCTGCACCGTGTTGCATAAATTAAAAAACTTAATCTAGGACCCAATTCTCCGTTAACTATGTACGAAATAACAACGGCAGGTAAAAATTAAGCCTAAAAGCTCACAATTACGTCTAAAATCTAAAACTAGGCCTAAAAGCTGACACATATTTAACCGGCAGTTGTAATGGTTACTACTTTTAGATTATATAATAGAGATCGCTGTTGCAGTGTGTGTGATAGAGGTGTGAGCCTCAACATTTCGAAAGTGGCGGAAGCGGACAGATTACCGGCTGCGACTTGGTAGTCGCTGCAGTTTATGTTTAGGAAATATTTACAAGCATTACATCCCGTTCTTCAAGATTCTGAGGTTTAGCTCTAGTTTAACTATAGCTCTCCTTTAAGGTACACAGCAACAAATTTGAACAAAGTCTTTCTCTTTATCGGAAACCCAAAGTGGAAAACTTTAAGGCCGTTTTTTATTGCGGTTTTGGATTTGCCACATGTTTTGGTCATTAGTGGATCCTGTCTGGCTGTTTGGACTCACGTACGTCGTTAGATGTGGGCCTCTGCGTTGCTGTGCGACTCGCTCAACCTTAAGCCATAGTACAAGAAAGAAAAAAAAAAGGGAGGGGCGGCAAAACAGCGCAGATTGTTACCTTCCGGGAAAGCTTAGCTATATTTGTTCCCCTCCGGGAAAGCTTAGCTACATCAGTATAAAGAAAAATATTGGAGTACTGGAGTGGGAAAGATGAAAAACGGAAAGGGCAGAATGGAGTTATCGATGTTGGCTTATGTAAGAACAAAGTTGAAACATCCCCAGTTTTTTTTTTTTGGATAATGGTTTTCAATGCGGCCAATATTAACGTTGGCATTGACCAATCCCAAGTCAGTTTTCAGTTTAAAATGCCTCAGATCGCACGTGTCTTCCTTGTCTGGTTCGCAAGTTATGGAAGATGTTGATTTCAAAATCAATTCACTGTGTTCCGTTCAATCAAAATACGAATTTCGGACTGACTCGACATCAATAATACACGCTGCTATTGTATTTTGGTTAATGAAAAATCGGTGATAGGGGCCTAACTTGTGAACGAAGCCAGATCCATGCAATTTCTGGGTTTCGTCAATGTGGCTTCTTTTTATGGTCAAGTGGAGGATATTTAAAAAATGATAATAGTGCGAGAATATGCCTTCATAATTATCTAAAAGCAGTTAACTAATGGGAAGCCCGTATATGGCAGCCACCAGCCAATCACAGCTCTATAACACAGGTAAAACGAAAACACGGTATTTTATCAGATAAAATTGTCAGTTTTGTACTTCCACGTTGTTTTTTCGATCGAATCATCTGGTTTCGGGTCTCTGCCACATAACGCAAGTATGACAGAACTACATTTAGTAAGCCTAAACCAATGTCTCAACAAATATGACGTATCTGATACTAGAGTGAGGCATGATTCGACATGCCACCAACGCACGTTTAATCTTCTTCACCATGGTGACAGAACGATCAGCCAGCATCAGCATTCCGCCCAATCGCGTTTGGCCTAATCAGCGTTAATATTCGAAGCATGGCAGTAGAAGCAACTGCAGTACGTAAAATTTTAAATGCAGTACTGAAGTTAACGTAGTTGAAAATAAGTAATAGATATCCTTGAGGAAGAAACGGACAGTCCAAATGTCGAGGGGGTGACGAAATCTCACGAGCGTGTCAGCACGAGTGTGATTTCGGCACCCCCGAGACATTTTGGACTGTCCCGTTTCTTCCTCAAGGATATCTATTACTTATTTTCAACTACGTTAACTTCAGTACTGCATTTAAAATTTTACGTACTGCAGTTGCTTCTACTGCCATGCTTCGAATATTAACGCTGATTAGGCCAAACGCGATTGGGCGGAATGCTGATGCTGGCTGATCGTTCTGTCACCATGGTGAAGAAGATTAAACGTGCGTTGGTGGCATGTCGAATCATGCCTCACTCTAGTATCAGATACGTCATATTTGTTGAGACATTGGTTTAGGCTTACTAAATGTAGTTCTGTCATACTTGCGTTATGTGGCAGAGACCCGAAACCAGATGATTCGATCGAAAAAACAACGTGGAAGTACAAAACTGACAATTTTATCTGATAAAATACCGTGTTTTCGTTTTACCTGTGTTATAGAGCTGTGATTGGCTGGTGGCTGCCATATACGGGCTTCCCATTAGTTAACTGCTTTTAGATAATTATGAAGGCATATTCTCGCACTATTATCATTTTTTAAATATCCTCCACTTGACCATAAAAAGAAGCCACATTGACGAAACCCAGAAATTGCATGGATCTGGCTTCGTTCACAAGTTAGGCCCCTATCACCGATTTTTCATTAACCAAAATACAATAGCAGCGTGTATTATTGATGTCGAGTCAGTCCGAAATTCGTATTTTGATTGAACGGAACACAGTGAATTGATTTTGAAATCAACATCTTCCATAACTTGCGAACCAGACAAGGAAGACACGTGCGATCTGAGGCATTTTAAACTGAAAACTGACTTGGGATTGGTCAATGCCAACGTTAATATTGGCCGCATTGAAAACCATTATCCAAAAAAAACTGGGGATGTTTCAACTTTGTTCTTACATAAGCCAACATCGATAACTCCATTCTGCCCTTTCCGTTTTTCACCTTTCCCACTCCAGTACTCCAATATTTTTCTTTATACTGATATAGCTAAGCTTTCCCGGAGGGGAACAAATATAGCTAAGCTTTCCCGGAAGGTAACAATCTGCGCTGTTTTGCCGCCCCTCCCTTTTTTTTTCTTTCTTGTACTATGGCTTAAGGTTGAGCGAGTCGCACAGCAACGCAGAGGCCAACATCTAACGACGTACGTGAGTCCAAACAGCCAGACAAGATCCACTAATGACCAAAACATGTGGCAAATCCAAAACCGCAATAAAAGACGGCCTTAAAGTTTTCCACTTTGGGTTTCTGATAAAGAGAAAGACTTTGTTCAAATTTGTTGCTGTGTACCTTAAAGGAGAGCTATAGTTAAACTAGGGCTAAACCTCAGAATCTTGAAGAATGGGATGTAATGCTTGTAAATATTTTCTAAACATAAACTGCAGCGACTACCAAGTCGCAGCCAGTCATCTGTCCACTTCCGCCACTTACGAAATGTTGAGACGCACACCTCTATCACACACTGCAACAGCGATCTCTATTATATAATCTAAAAGTAGTAACCATTACAACTGCTGGTTAAAAATGTGTCAGCTCTTAGGCCTAGTTTTAGATATTAGACGTAATTGTGAGCTTTTAGGCCTAATTTTTACCTGTGTTGTTATTTCGTACGTAGTTAACGGAGAATTGGGTCCTAGATTAAGGTTATTCATTGATGCAACACGGTACAGAGACTTGACGTTGTGTGGAAACGTGATGTAAGGCCTAATTGCCAGCTTTTAGGCCTATTTTTTCCAATCGTGTAAATTTCGTAAGTACCAGCTAACCTGGAAAATTGTTAGGAGAGCAGGCCTATTCAGCCACGCAAAACGGTGTCGAGACTATTTTAAATGAAGCTAATGTGTGTCGTTAACGAAATACTTTTGTTTTTACGGTTGCGTGTCTTCCTGTAGTGTTTAAATGCGACAATCAAATGTTATTATTTCATTGGGTTACGTCAAGAAAGCCTATTAGTTATAAGGAAGCAACGATGTTTTAATATGTCGCGTTCTTTAACTATTTTCGGTCGCTGAATCTAATAGTGAAAACCGTTTGTCTCTATCTGGTAGAGTTCCGACGTTAAAAAAAAGCGGCGGATGGTCGGGCAGACGGACAAAGTCGTTGCAGTAGTCTTTTCAGCCGTTTCGGCTGTACAGACGACTAAAATGGCTGAGCGATTGAACGCACAGCAAAACTGTCTAAAGGAGACTCTGGCAAAGTCCCAGCCAGGACTTCTGGTCGGGGTAATTTGAGACTATCAGGCTCACCAGCAGATGTCCTTACCCAGCGGGCGTATCGCAGACAAAATTTTGGTACGCGTTGACTATTGGTTTATATCGGTCACGTGAGAGAAACTTGGCACCCTGTGGGCTGGCCACATTGGCTGGCCTTCGTGTGGGGACGACTCTTTAATTACTCCCAACTCACGTAGTCTGCCACACGAGCCAACTTACCCTACCGACACAATTTTTAGTCGTGTCTGGAGTGAAAATCTGCCCGTCTGACACGGGCTTAAGTCTACTTTAAATCGTCTACTCCTCCTTTTCACCAACTGTTCCCATATAAACCATCATGCCCCAAAACTATATTCGCATTAACCATACCCATATCACTTGATAATTGGAAGCAGGGTTTCACACTCTAACACCAATTTACACTGAACATCTAATGGTGAACTCTTGATTCACTTTTATTTACACCTATCACTGAGCAATCCAGCATCCAATCTATCTTATTTGGAGCTGGCTGATCAAGTTATCGGTTTTTTTTATTAATTACAGATTGTAGTTACGAGTGGAGCTAAGTATAACGCGTCGTTTTGTGCGCTGGGAAGTGTGCCAAACGAGCCACTCCGGCTGAATGCTTCTTCCGTGGTTCACATAAGGGGGGGGGGGGGGGTGAAGCTTAATGGCGCATCGACAGCTTGGTCATTAGCGCCAATCTCAGTCACAGTGCAGTGACGAACTGAATACGGTTTCTATCGAACACATAATAACTTATGCCAACTTCAGATGTTGTCCATGCACGAGGATGTCGCCTATTTACGATGTTATTGTCGTTATTACTACGGGTAAATAACGCTAACGATGCCGCCATTTTTGATTTCAAGTTTCGCCTCCTATACGAGAAAATGGCTCATGATGCCCTTTAGTGGGTCGCTGAATGTCCCCCATGTTCCGAAAAGTGGCACTACCTACTAATCTACCCTGTCAACTTGCCTCATTTCTCGTCGCTGCTCCCATCGAGCATGAATTGATGTACTCTGCCATCATTTACAAGTTTTGATGTGTTATACCATCATTTACAGGCATTGATGTGCTCTGCCATCGTTTACAAGTT
>JAHWFP010037131.1:19321-31160 GCA_023313725.1 Lithobius niger
TTTGATGTGATCTACCATCATTTACAGGCATTGATGTACTCTGCCATTATTTACAAGTTTTGATATGACCTACCATAATTTACAGGCATTGATGTGCTCTGCCATCGTTTAAAAGTATTTGCTCTGTCTGTGATTGTCAGTCTGTGGAATGGAAAGCCACAATACATTGTGAGTGCTTCCAGTGTTGATAACTGGATGTCTTTGTTTGACTCCATGTCTTCGTTTTAAAAATTTCTTACGCACTAGAGGCTAACCTGCCTTTGCCGACACCTTCCTTTAATTTAATTAATTTAATTTAATTTAATTTATTTATTTTAATTTATTTTAACTTAAACCTGACTGCTTTGTCTTGGTTTATTCCTTGTGTTTGTCTTTCATGCATAAACTGTAAACGTATTTTTGAGAGTTGTAAATTCTGTATGTTTCGCCGAATCCCGTTTTACCAATCGAAAATTAAGTCCTGCTTAAAATACAACGAAAGGGAAACTCCCGTTTCACCGAATCAAACTATACTTCAACAATTTAACATTAAAGAATTTGATAAGCATTCCTATAACTTGGAAGGAATTTGTGATTAGTTGCAGTTTCTGATATTATACATATGTTTAGCTATAGCGAGTTAGACAACTTTTTAGTGCTACAACACACAAATTATCAATTTCACAGGGACACTCGAGGGCTTATGACTGATAAGACACTTTGACGCTGGGCCCTGGACCCCCCCTCCTTTATGCTGCTCCTATAAAAATACATCCACCATACCAAAAATTAAAAAAAATCCGACTTCCTATCATGATGACAAAGAATTTATAGGGTTGGGGGAGGAGAATTTGTAACTGAGACCGCTTTTGAAACGTCTTCGATTCACTCCTATTAGTTCCGTTTACGTTTGTGGAGGGCGCCATGAGTTTTATGTGGGAATTTCTACTCAGTATGCAGCCTAAAATTAAACTAGACTAAACGAAACTAACTTGTATTTAATTATTATTTAGTTTAAATTAGTTGTAATTTAGTTTACTTTAGATTTGGGCTGAAAAACAAGCAAAAATTACCAGATAGAATACGTGGCGCCCTCTGAAAACTCTGATGGAACTAATAGGAATGAATGTAACACGTTTCAATAGGGACTTTTTAGGGTTATAAATTCTCCTCCACAACCGCAAAAAATCTTGTGATAATTCAATAAATCCTTTGGTTTACAGATCCAAGAAGGAATGATTTGGTTCGAGTTATGCACCAGTTTGCTTTTTATTTTCAATATATCATGATACAAAAGATACAATCACGTGATACGAGAAATTGTTAGAAGACATTCAATCTTGATTTGTCACTCAGTTCTTCACTCCTTCTCATGTATGATATGACGCTGTTTTCAGACATGTGTTCTGAAATCTCGCTTTTATCGACCTCGACGCTACAAAAACTCGTCTCAGATTAAGAGGTGAACAGAGTAAGTAGGTTTAAATTTCGTGGAAGTAAAACCGATTTCATGTAATGTTTCGACATTCTCCAGAAAAATTCCAGGAAAACAAATGATCTTGTTTATTCTCTTTTGAGTTATTTGAATTTCATTACGTTGCTATATGGTGAATTTTTTGTTCTATTGACCTCGGACAGAGAAAGAAAGTCAGGAATCAGATGGCAGACCTCCGTACACAGATATCCATCTAACAACTTAACCTTTTTCCGCCTCGATGGAACATATGTTCCCTGAGTTTGTGATTTTATTCTACCAGTGCACTAAACATTATAGTTATGTACACTATAATACCTAGAAGGAATGCTTGTTCCTTGGGTAACTTCAAAAAACGTACAACAGATGTCGCCACTAGCCTTAAAAGCCTTAAACACGTAAAAGACCTAACGAACGTTTGTTCATTTCAGGTCTCACAGGAAAGCTGGTGGAGCATTATAGCCTATACTACGCCAAGTGCAAAACATTAACAAGCACCAGAATGCCTAGAGTCTGTGAAATATATATAGAATGGAAGATCAATACCCACCTGTTACTGTAGTTTGGAAGGGGTAAATTAGTTCTAAAGATCCAACATTGTTCAGAATTGTGAAATCATAGATCATATCTCTCATGTGCAATGCATTCTATTGTGTCGCATGCTAAGTATGTCTGTTTCTAGTTCCTGGAAGGAGTGTCATACCAATAATATTATTTCTTCTTTTTTTCACCCTTGAAATACACACCCAATAAATATACTAAGGAAATTAATAGTACCTTAAGAAATAAGTTTAAGACAGGCACGGGCGTTAAAAGGTTAAGCTGGCTGCCAAGGAAACTGACAGGAAGGGGATCACCAACTATCGCTCAAAGCCACGGCCAAGACCACATCACAGCTCCAACCGGCCTGAAACTTTTAGCGGGGCGTCAAAACAGCAGAGACATCAAACAAACGTTTGAACCACATACGGGAATCAAAAGAGACCGGTACAGGTGAAGTCAACCGCAAAGGTTTAAAGTAGTTTCACAACCCCTTTTACAAAATAGATAAAGTAGGACAGCCTGAAGATAGGCCATGTCAATTCACAGAAAAAATGGGGATCGTAGTAACCATTCATTATAGCTTAAACTTCTGTGCTTAGTCTAGTCAATGTTTACCAGCAAAGACAAAACTTTGGTATACAGCTTGAGCATGCGAAGGGTCTAATGTCGAAATATCATACGAAAGGGACGAGGTCTTCGGCGTCGCTTTAACACTTTATGCACACATATTCAAGCGAAGCTGGCTGACTCGGCCCTTTCATACGGTATTTTTCAAACAAAACTTTCAATCAATCCAATAAGAGTAGAGCACATACAACATACAATAAGCACAGATCATAAAACATCACTTGTCATTAACACCACCAACACTCCTGGGACGTTCCCAAAACGTTCACGTAAACGTTCTTAGAGAGTGCACACCAACTTCCTGTGGTTACGAACGGGTCCTCAAACGTTAATCAGAAACGTTCTCAAAACGCAGGGGGACAACATCACTTAAAACGACTTTAAAATGCCTGCAGACAGAAAAAAAAATGCGAGCAACTGAAAAAGTACTAAAAACTTTTTGGGATCCTTAACCGTAGCAATTTTTATTTATATACTACCAGGAGCGAGAGGCATAAAGAAGGAGTCTCCAACCAAGGTAATTCTACCCTTTTTCCACCGTTCGTACTCAGTCCTGACCCTATGCGGCCACTTGTTGAACTAATGTCTGTTTTTACTTTTGGGGAAAACATACGTTCAGAATTATGATGTGTAGGTGTTCACCGAATCAATATGCATGAAAAATATCCCTAGTCCTGCGAATAGCCCACACATGTATCAATTCCCCAAGCAGTACCGTTTAAAAGTACAGTTCCGGTAAAAAAAAAATGCCTTCGTTATACGGAAGAGTGGAGGATTAATGTATGTGACTCTGAACGAAAATATTGATATCTCGAAAACTACTGGACAGAACTGAATGAAACAAAACCTGGGTTGCTTATTATGATATCAGCTATATTTTTATGGGTATTACATGAAATGGTAAGTATCCAAATATAACTGGCCGAGCGAGCAACACGAGTTGATAACTAATATATCTCATAAACTACTGGAAAGAATTGAATAAAACCAAAACTGGATTAATTGTTATGATGTATGCTATATTTGTACACGTATGACGTGCAATGTTAAGCAACAAAATATAATATGCAATTCAGTCTTTGTTTCATGAAAATCCATCCACCAGTTTTCAAGATTTCAGATATCATTAAGTTTCTCTCGCTCGGCCAATTATTTTCAGTCAGTTAACGTAGTATTTAACACGGGTAGAAATACAGTAGACAATCTGATAAGTATTTCAGTCTTTGTTTCATGAAAGCTGTCCTGTAGTTTTCCAGATAACTGAATTTCTCATGGTTGTTATTACAACCCTCGATATAACGAAAAAGGGCGTTTTTTTGGGCCGGAACTGTACATTCCACCTGCCGTATAACAGCCACACGCAGATCGCCAACCGCGCTTGTTGCCATCGCACCGTTTCGCGAGACTCGGTGTAGTAATACAAGGCCAACTGAGATAGTAGCTGCATTCCTTGCAACGAGGAGCGCAGCTACTATCACAGTTGGCCTTGGGCGTAGTAGACGAAACAGCATAGACGCATAAATATTGTGTCGTCGCAAACTGGAAAGGTTTTCGTATTTTAACGTCACACTTTATAATTTTTTTGGCTAGTTCCTTAAAATTTTTCGTCCGCGATCTATTGGCATAAATAATTGTAATTTTTGCCACATTAGTCTTTTGATCTCATCGTAATTATTACCAAACGATTAAAAATTAGTACATGCACACACACATAGATGAAACGTCATGGTTTTTGTAAACGCCCAAAGGATCATATAATTGCAGGATGGGATTAAATGAGTTCCCAGTATTCAGCAGAAAATATCGTAGACGCTACATTTTAAAACGGATTTTTTGCAAGGGATTGACTAACGGTAAGTAAATAGAACTTTAAGACCGTACTTGATGTGGAGGATCGAGAAAAATGGCTTCGGGATGAATGTACTTTTAGATAGCTTTAATCAAAGAAAACACACTCTTTCTCAAACCAAGGCCGGCCTACGTAGAAAATGCGTAATTTTCCTGTCCCCCCCCCCCCTTCCCGACACGCCTGTTCTTCCGTGTGCCAGGGGGTTGATGCCTGTAAACGCTGCTTTGGTAAATAAGATTTTAGCGATGTTAAATCAACTGGCTTAGACCCACAAAACTAATAATAATAAAGTTTGTTACAATAGCAACAGGTCAGGCAAGGACCCTAGGATCACTAACAGCCAGCCCAATTTAAAAACAGAAGACAATATCATATAAAGATATAGATTTGGCCGTGGGAAGGTAAGGGGGATGGTTGGTGGAATACAAGACGAAAGTCACATAATGGATACTCCCATTTATTAACTCCTGATATTACAAAAGAATGTTTCCAGGTAAAGGAAATAAATGGACGACTTAAGTATTAGGCCTACACTTAATAAAAAAAATTAACAAAGAAAACATTACGTAAATTTGAATAATTTTGTCTAGCCTTAAGCAAACTGGTAAGAGGATAATCACCCTGATCCTCTTGCAGTAAAATCAATTTTGAATTTTACTACACATTTGGAAGCAGAAAGACATGTATTAAAGACATGTATTAAAGACAAGACCAATCAACTCAGCGCCGTTTCACAAAATCTCTGACTGGCATGCGGCACTTGCCGTACAATGCCCGCCTAAATAAACTTAATTTGGAATCTTTGAAGGTAAGACGTCTTAAGGCCTACCTCGTACTTACCATCAAAATTCTGAATGGAGTTTTTGTCAGTTGACATGCATTTTTCTACTTAAGTAACGTAACCTGGACTCAGGGACATAGCTTTAAATTAGTTGCCCCACAAACTAGGCTAGATTGCCTAAAAAATTGTTTCTCTGTCAGGGTTGTCGCAGCTTGGAATTCCCTGACTGAACACACTGTCTCTTCTCCATCTGTTGTAGTCTTTAAGCGTAATTTGGGCCTTTCTGACTTGACTTGGCTCCTTATACGAGGCCTGAACATTGCACCCTTCAGCTCCAACCACCCCTTTTATTGTTTTAATTTTAAATTCTTTTAATTCGTGGACTGTAGTATAAAGTGGCATCCTTTGCCCTCTCTGTTTCCAGATCACCTTCACCTTGGAGATTAAACCGGTTATTATAAAATGTGTCCGAAAACCGGTTATTATAAAATGTGTCCGACGGATTTTTTCCAAGAGTCGTACTGGTTGGCACTGTGATATTGCATTAAGTTGTGGATGTTGGGGGGGGGGGAGGTTGGATTTGTTACTGCCCAAATCTAATAATTCGGATATTGTTATCCTCATGTGAATACATATTAGAGTTTCGTGTCTATTGCCTTCAGACTTGCTAACTGTTGCTGTATTGCTGAGTTGTTGCATACTCGGTTGTGTTGGCCAACATCCTTGTTGACATGCATTTGATTTGCTGTCAACATATTGCAGGTGTGACAACTACGCAAGTCAGCCATTTTGTTCATGAATGTAGCAAGCATTTTATTCATGTTTTTATTAATATCGACCACTAGTAACATTACAAGTCAATAGTAAACGGTACATGTTTGCTTCAGGGATTTACTAATGAACCAGATTCAATAAACATGTGGGACCATGGGCGGAATCCTGTTCCAAAGATTCGACACTGTTCAGGTAAACATCTGTGTTGTTTATTCCCCCACCTCAGGCCGGAAATGGGTGTCATCAACCATATACATGCGTCAATAACGTCTAGAATAGGACGGAATATATCGCAGACATAGAATTCCAGGGAACGAAAGTCGAGAGAGGGAAATTTGCTGGAAAGGATTTGAGTGCTAAAACGCACAAATTATAGATTTCATAAAAGTATGAGTGGGATTCGATTTTGAAGGTTTCTTTTCTTTCCTCAAAACGACTTGCCACAGTAATTCGATTTGCGGTTTCGGTTTTCGATTTACGATTTCGGTATTCGATTTAGGACGTAATTTCAGTTACGATGTTTAGTTTTACGATGTTAACGATGTTTACCATGTTTTCCTCTATTTGGCGTAAAGATTCTAGCCTCCATTATAAGTGAGATAAGCTGTATAGATCCGTGGTTTGTTCGTCGGGAACCAATCAGTTACGAGCAAACCTTTGATTTATATAATTTAATTATATAAAACAAAGCTTTACTGGTCGATGAATGGTCACTGAGTAACACTGAGTGGGAAGGTGTGGTTTTTTTTATTCAGTTTAAATCGTGTCATGCCGAGCAAGCATGCTCGTTTTGCGGGAAAAACAAAAATGCTCACAGAATTTTTTTAGAAAGATAAATGAATGATGGTTTATTGCATAATAACTCGAAGTTTGTTATGTCACACAAGTACGAGTGTACAATGACATTGTATTTGTACAATGAGTGTACAAATAGACATAATTGAAAAAAAAGGAACTTAGTAATAATAATATTATTATGATGGACTAAGACCATTAAAAAATGGTTGGTTCACATGCCACGCTGCATCGATATTTTCACTAGAAATAAAAAGAAACGATGCGGTAAAAATAGCAGTTACAGATCAAAATTATCTTTACGGTGAGGCATGAAAATATGAAATTACCGTTCTTCGTTAACTAACTTTACGGAGTCTTGGTAAGTATAGAATCCACACAAAACCAAAACTGATATAAGAGAAGCCACCAAGTTTACAAAAAGAGTCGGCCTTTTAAAGTAGTGATATCATTCAACCAGGGAAAGGCCGCCAAGGTTAATCCTATTAGCCAAGTTAATCGCACCTACTAATAGTTCGAAAGTTAAATGAAAACTAGAAGATTGCTATACGGGTAGCAATCTTCAAGTTTTCATTTAACGTCTAAAGTATTATTCGTGCGATTAACTTGGCTAATATGATTAACCTTGGCGGCCTTTCCCTGGTTGAATGATATCACTACTTTCAAAGGTCAACTTTTTTTGTAAACTTGGTGGCTTTTCTTGTATCAGTTTTAGTTTTGGGTGGATATCACAACTTTCATAGGTCTGTGAATACAAAGAATCCCATGGTCTAATCGTCACCTCTGTCTTTTTTGTCTGGACGTATTTTATGTCTATAAATTTTCTCATTCATAATTTTCACATTTGCCATTGCCTAAGCAGCCGTTACATCAGCGAAACTGATATGATTTGATTTATTGTATACCTGTGTTTGACATGCTTAAGTTTGTTCAATCCCATTTTTGAGTGCATTTTTTGAGTCATTGTTCTGGCAAGCTGATAAAACGTTTTGGTAGTCTATACACATTCTATACACAGTTTTGGTAACGTTCTCAATACACATTTTCTGAAAATGGTACTGTGTACTGGTCAATGCTTTCCCTAAAGGCGCCAGCAGTTTATGAAGGTCGCAACATAGCCCCTCAGTTGAGTAATCCTTAACATTTTTATATCAATGAATAATTCATTAGTGCCTTCACAAATTTTACTTCTAAAAAGTATCTTAATGATTTTATTTTGTGCTTTTTGAAGTTTAGATAATGAAGTTTAGACACGAAGCCATAGACTTCAATACCACACCTCAGAATAGGCTCAATGCATGCATTATAATTTTTTTTATTTGTCGTTTTACTTACAACATTCTTGATTTAAAAAAAAAACAACTTGCCATTATTTTTCTTAATTTAATAATGGTAGCGTTAATATGTTTAATGTAATCCGTTTACTATCCAGAGTAAAGCCCAAATATTTCATTTTACTGACTCTGTTAAGTTTTATGCAGGTGATAGTACAATTTGTTAACATTTGTTATCAATGATTATACTGATTAGTTTAGAGAATAAAATAGAGAAATAAAAGTAACTTTTTTTTGTAAAAATGGCTTAAAATAAAGCCATCAATGCCAGTTGTATATGTTGTTTTCATATGGTTTATAATTGTAGATATCTCATCACTAGAAGCATACAAAATACTCACTGAATTGTTACTTTCTTTTGCAGAAAGCCTTCGCCTACTAATGTTTCCAACAGCTAGAAGAAAAGTTATTCTATTTTTTAACTATTACCGATAAAATCAATGTGTATTTTCTCTTGATTTATATGTTAAAAGACAAATTACTGCGTCTGAAAATTATCCATGATAACAAGAAAAGAACCCATTCTCTTACACTAAACCCTTTTAATTATGCCCTAGAAATAATTTGTATTTTTTTAAAACTGTTATTGACAGTGGCATTTGCTTACACAAACAACATTTGAGCCGAACAGAACGGAATAATGATCAAGCAATAATTAACCACGAGAGAAAACTTGACCTCCTGCCATAATTAAACATAATTAGATTGAAACACACAAAAATAATTTCTCTAACGAGTGAACGAATGAAAATCGATTTTAAGACACACGCTAGCATGTCGTCCGCCAAGATTCAACGATAACATTAACGTCCGTCCCATCCAGATAAAAATATATGTACAAGGCTACCACCCTTTTGTCTTTTACATCTAAGGCAGTTTGGCTGTTTTCAGGCATCTGAGGATAAATAACAATACGACAGATAAGGTTAAGACTTCGTTTGTGCGGATGACTTTGGTTGCTTGACAACATAAAACACATTATTATAGTAAAACAGCTTAAATAAAGTTTTTTTGTTGAAGAAGAGGTGTCAATAACTTTGATATTTGCCTAATTACTAGCTAGATACTAGCAAATTTCACAAAAATAAATTTTTCGATGTGGTGAATAAAGCTGAAATTTTGTGGATGGCTATAGTTTAACCGTGGAGCATGCCTTTTGCTGGTTCGGGAGTTACTGGAAATGTAAATTTTAAATTAACTATTAATCTCACTACTATTTTAAGGGCAGAGTTGCTTCAATAATACAACAACGAACAACGTTTTTGGCTTACAACAGTAAAATGCGAATTTGTTTCATTGTTGTAACCGGCACTATGTCCCGAGTGGACGAACACGCGTCAAATCTTTTAGTAAAACCAGGGGGTGACAACTGTACTAGAAACAATGCATTACAAACCTTCGTAATCTGCCTTCCAGCCAACGCTTGGCCGACATCAACAACGCAACATGGCGCCAGCCAACTTCCGGTTCTCGTCTGAATGAGATCTGATCAGATTCGCCAAATGCCAATCATACAATATATTTATTAATTTATTTTATTTACAAAATTATTGTAACTCCCTATAAAAAACATAACAGCCATTTCAGATTAAAACAACAATTTTGCGAATTTCATTCAGGCAAGAAGAATATGGCGGCACCTCTTAATGTACCCCTTTCGCGCCTGTCTCGTCTCTGCTCTCGCCTGAATGAGATTCGTGAAATTGTTGTTTTAATTTGAAATTGCTATCATGCTCTTTGTAGGGGGTTACAATAATTTTGTAATTAAAATAAATAAATAAATATATTATAGGATTACCATATTGCGGTTTACATAATATATCATTCTAGAATACACATCTCATAATTCATCATTTCTGTCGTAATTGTGTGATTCAGGTAAATATGTATTGAGCAGGTTACCAAAAATGTGAAAACACTGTATATCTTTAAAATGATGCAAAAATCAATTTCTAAAATCGAACAGCTATTGGAAAATTAGTGCAAACTTTTTTTCTGTGCTAGGATAAATTTACAAAGAGTATCACAGTGTAACTGTAGCCATGCGTGTTTTTCCGTACTCGTCGGACTAGTGCTTCTCGAACATTGTGTACCCCATGCCAATCATTTTGGCGGCTGCCGTCCCATAATCTCAAAGCGGAGGTATCGATGCTGGCTGAGCCTTAAGCCGTGAATCTGCTAGTCCGGTAAACGCAGTTTACCATATATCGTCCTAGGTAAAACACGAACACTTGGTAGGCGAAACTCGACAATAATAATGAAGAATTGTTGTTTTTCCTATGACAGTAATGCAGACATGGGGCCTTAGGACTTCGTCGGGCAGATGACCAGGAGTGGTGAACGCTCGCTAAAACCCTTTGAACCATGTGCTGAGTAATGCGAGTGCAGTGAATTCTCGATAAAGACGAAGACCCAACCAAACCATCTAATGGAAACTACTAAAGCAGAATAAAGAGGAACGTAAAACTGGATTTAGGCTTTTCATCTGTCAATTGCTAAGAAAAAACTGGATTTAATAAATTTGGACTAAAACATGTGATACCTCCCAATGTGATAGCTCACAGAATTCCCACCAAGATTTTTGGCCATGTGAAATCTGATAACAAACGCCAAGCTCTATCGCCAAGCTAATCTCACCGACTAAAATGTCTAACGTTAAATGAAGTAACTGAAAATTGTGCAGTTTCATTTTTCAGTTAATCTTCGAACTATTAGTCGGTCGGGTTAACTTGACGAAAGAACATGGTGTTTCGTATCACGGCTCCAAACGGCAAAAAAGCTTGGCTGGAATCGTTAACAAGATTTGTATTTGGCGGATACATTTTTCCGTACAACTTTATGGCTGGTTAAGCGCAGAGCACTTAAGAGAAAAAGCGATTTAAACATAGCATCCGATTACATATTTTCTTTTTCGTGCAGTGACAAAGTCGGCCTGTCTTTTCCAGCATAAGGTGGCTTTTCAGATGGACTGGTAAGGACTGTAAGGTGCAAATACTCTCTGAAAGGTGGTGTGTTCTGTGTACGGGTGTGCATCAGCTGTGTTCTGACTGCTGTGTATTGTCAGAACTCTATGTATCAGCACAGCGAACACACGAGGTGTGTACTATATAGCAGTATGCAGTTTCTGTAGTAGTGGTACACGCATGCTTTGTACAGTAGAATGTGTTCTGCCGCTACACACACTGTGTACTGCTAGTACACAACTCGTACTAGCATTGCTGCTATACAGATATGTGTACTGTCAGACTGAACACATTATCTTCAGGGAGTAGTGCAGCCGCAAAACCATTCCAATTTTAAAAAATGTTTCGTCTAGCTAAATGTACTCTCGCATATATCATTTGTTTAAATAAGAGAAGGAAGGAAAAAAACTGCACTGTCTGCTGTGAACTATGCACTGTGCTCCGTTTTCCTTAATAAAAAGTAGTGAGGCAGCTAATGTAACTTTAACATCAAGGCAAAGTAAACAAATTTCGATATGAACATTTTGCTACAGAAACCCTTCCTCCCCCCTCCTGTAATAAAGTCCTGGGATCCCCTGAGGACGCTAATTTCGGAAAATAATAAAACCGAAAGAACTGAAAGAATTGAGAATTTATATTTCGAATAACTCCAGAGGTAAAATCAGAAGCGCACAAAGGAGATTAATTTCAGTTACCCCTTTACAGACGAAGAAATAGAGA
>JAHWFP010037134.1:0-11168 GCA_023313725.1 Lithobius niger
TCGAGTCCCAGTCGGGGCAGTTGTCTTTTCTTTCTTTCTCGGACTAGTGTATTGTGTATCCTCACAAGGACAGTCTTTAATGCAGACTGCTTGCTTCATTTACCCTTTACCTTGTGATTTCTTTCTTTATTTAAGACCACTGTAAACAACGAAACTTAATTTAGACCAATCACACCAAATCAAAGAAATAATATTATTAGCCAGCAAAAAATAATTGTTTAAACGATGCACAAACCACTGGATGATAAAATTAAAGGATTACTGAAACTCAAGTGAAAAGTTCAAAATGCACAAAAATACAAAGACGGGATACATGCAGTGGCGTAATTAGGGTTTTGTACTGAGGGGGCAACAATAGGGATTTAGCCGAATGCTGTGGAGGAAGAATCGAATAAGAGCCCCGGAAGCTGATGCATTTTTGCTATTTTCGACATTTTCTGGCCTTGTCAATTGCCGTTGGAAACATTTTTATAAAACCAGTTTTGCATTATACAGATAAAAAAATTGTGTAATGTAAATCTTTCAATTTTCCATACTAGATCTTATTTTTTTAAACACTGATACTTTGTTAGAAATGTTGGGAATTTAAAGCAAAATATATAGTTAGTAATTCCTACTGTTTATCTTTACTGATTTTCGTGTTTCTCCATTTGTTACCTGGTTACTGAAGTGATTTAAAGGACAAACTGTAGAAGTTAGCTAAGATGAAAGTTGCGTCTTTGACCTCAAAATGCAGCCATCTGACGGTAAATAATTTTTCAGCTATGGAAAAAGTGACTTGGCCAATTTGCCAAATAAGCTTTCAAAATCTCACAGAGGGGGCGAATCGCTCCCCCCCCCCACTAGTTACGCCACTGGATACATGCCTTCAGCGTAGCCAAAGAAATAATATTATTAGCCAGCAAAAAATAATTGTTTAAACGATGCATAAACCGCGGGTATAAACTGCTAGAAGATTAAAATGAAAGGATTAGAGAAACTCAGTTAAATATTCAACACACCAGTCAAAAAAAAATTGTTGAAATGATACTGAGCATGGTAACAGAGTGAGGATAGCAAACGAAAATCAACATTTATTAGCCAGTGTGTGCAAACATACACAGACGGGATGCACGCCTTTGGCGACAAACACATGAGACGGCAAACCATCCCCACGTTGTAAACACTACCCGTGCGCTTAAAATCATATTTTTTCTAATGAAACAGCCAGCGTAGCTGTGCTGGCAATTCTAGTGTTTTTATGCACGTAAAATAGACACACAAACTCGGGGTGCACTGCCACTCAGTACGACTTGTGCTACTTCTGGTGAATGTACAGTCGTCCAACACATGCCATTCTATAATCATAATAAATAGACATAAATTCGCTAGAAATAATATTAAGGAAAATTGGGAATAAGCCAACAGCGAAAATCATAATCTATAATCATTCTATAATCACTCTTGGAATGGATGAATGACATTATCCAGGAAGTTTACATTAAACAAACCTTTTTTGGTTAGTACTATTGTTCTATCTAGTTACTATGCTTTGAGAATGAAATTGAAGGATTCTCGACAGGAAGCACAACATGCTTTTGGCACCGGGTGAGCCACAAGGTTACCAGTACTTGTTAACAATAAGGACACTGTGTAAAGGCGCTGCTTGAAGTGCAGAACAGAGGTTGCACTGCTTATTCCCAGTGCTCACCACACGAAAGGAATGAGCATCTGTGTTTAACAAGTTTGGCACCGTGGTTGCGGGTCACCGGATTAGAGGAGAGTGTGAAGTGAGAGTGTAAGTTACAGGATATGACACAGTGTCAGCAATTTCACTGTTGTGAACCCTGTAGAGATGCTGAGCCATCTTTTACATCTGCAGATAGTCGGTGCTGGAAGGTCAAGGTGCTTTAACAATTTAGTTTAATGCAACGAGTGATACATCAGGATTGCTCTGCGATAGGACCTCGGCATTTAGTTTCAACGGTCGTGGGTTCAATTCCACCTGAGGCAGTCTGACATTTAAGTCCAAAAGGCAACATTAATAGGTTTGCATCTGTATTTACTTGAAATGTCTAGTAGCTAGCTACACAATGAATTTCCTCAAGTTCGGCAACTCTAAGGCACAATGAGGCTCACCGACATTGCTGGAAAATTCAGGCACACCACTGATTAGCCCACTGAACAAAACTAGTCAAACTGCGACCGCAGCATCATGAATGGTCTATAAGGAGTAGCGTACACATGATGTTTTGGTAGAGATAAATGCTACATGTTACTTCCAGGGAAAGGTTTACGACCTAATATCACCTCCAGCCGTCTCAAACTGGAGGCTACTGGTCTAGCTGCATCCGTAAATGTAGTTAAAAGTCATGGAGCTGTGCTAAGGTTCCCAATAAAACGTCATTGTTACACTTAGTTGTCCTTTGGTAGGGGTGTTCGTACAGACAAGCCATGTTGGTTAAAAAATGAATCAATGATGTCGGCCATAAAAAAAATTTATTGATTTCAAGCCATTTTGCATTTTAAAAGTTATAACATTTCAACGCATCTTAGGGCGGTTACAGACGGACCACAAAACGCATGGCAATCACTGCAAAAATGATGCTACTATCGCGTTGGAAATCAATGGCACCTTTCGCACAGCGCGATTTGGCTCAGGAAGACCTACCGACAAAAACAGAAACGTGCCACTGCGTGTGAAAGCAACAGTTACATCCAAACATTTTACCTGATCTGCTAATGATTTGTGCTTTTTACGCCACAAACGCCAAAGATGACGTCTGCGATTGTGGCGTGTTTTGTGGTCCGTCTGTAACCACCCTTACTCTCGAGTATTGTCGAGTCATGGACAACAGTACCACTTTCCACTGTGTTCTTAAGCGCTCCCAGTCCAAATGAGGGAACTGGTGATATCAGTGGGCTTTCATTGTGACCCTGTTGCGAGGTGGCGCTCACTCCCGTGCTGCCTTCCTGCGAGCTTCTTGCAGAGTCCTGAGCCACTAATCTTGCCTTACAAGTGCGCTCTCCCGTCCGTCGGCCACACAATATAATTGTCATAGGAGTTTGTAGGAATATAACCAAGTTGTTCAGAAGAATTTAGTCTAGAGTGAGTTATTCGTGGTCAGAAAACCCAAGTCGTAGGGTGATTCCCGACAACACTTGCGTGCGATGTGTGAATGCAATTAAAGGTACCTTTTCAAATGACAGGTTGCAGCATCTAGCGCCGTCTACCATTATTTAGTTCTAGATAGCACTTGATTTCAACAAGCGAAGGAATGCACAAAGAAATTTCTTTTTACAGAAAAAACTAGCCACGTGCCTCCTTAATTATTGAATGTAAAGTTGGTAATTCCATGTGTACCAGGGAGCAAGTGGTCAAGGTTAACGATATAACTGTTACTAAATGGCGCCCATCTAGTGGTTCAAAATCTGAGTTTCAAAACGATTGATATATAGTAAAATGCACCCATGATGTCGTTCGGCTTAACTTTGCCGCTTGCTTCCGGGTGCACATAGGTGCACCAACTTTACATAGGTGCACCAACTTTACACTCAATAATTAAGGAGACACGCGGCTTGTTTATTGTGCAAAAAGAAATTTATTTGTGTGTTCCTTAACAGAACTAGAAAGCGGCAAATGGCTATAGATGCTGTAGCCTGTCATTTGGTGGCAATCCCGCTTCAAGATGAATAACGAACAACAAAAATTTACCTGCTACATCGAATTTGCAAACATAGGAAGCTTTGGCGTTGCATTCAGCACCTTGCCAATACACTTTCCTGCCTTCAGCTGCTACTTGAAGGCAGCAATAGTCATCTTTGAAATTTTTAACAGGGGCTCGGGCGTACTTCCATCGTGTGTTATCCGACCAAGTTGAGCCTGTCAGAAAAAAAAAGGAAAAAAAAAAAACAGTTACAGCACTGCACAGTATTACTTGTCCGACTGTAAAATTAACTAACTGTCAGTGATCCTTTAAGAAGGTTTAAATAAAACATGCAATATTTTGTTGTGAAACATAGTAACTATATTCTGGGACCAGATGCGCTGGAAGCAATTGCCGTGTATTAACACACAAAAACTATTTCAAGATTTACGTATAGTGTGGCATCTTAACATTGGGTGAGTGACGCATCGTGAACAGCTAAAATTAATGCATACACCCCTGTAATCCAATTTTTGTCACCTTAGCTAGCGTAATCTGTTATTTTTAAAGTTATTCTCTTACTGAGTTTATAAGCAAGAATTAAAGTTGCTGAAATATGCGCCTGGTGCGCTGCTTGCTTCTTCACCACAGCATAACTTTCACGCCATAAATTGTTTATTAACAACCCTGGCTAAGCTGCAGCCCACCACCCTATAATGCTTCTAAGGTCAGAAATCGTGTTACCATGGTTATTTCATGATTTCGGACCTTAAAGCATTTTTTATCGTAATTTTTCTGCTAGAAATTGACTAAAAACATCATATATATTTAAAATTTCAACCCCTTAAATTGGTTTTTTTTTTGCACCAAAACCAACAAACACAACAAACTAAATCAACTAGTAAAATAATACACTTAAAATTCCTGAACAAATGAGTATGAATGCTAGACCGAATCCAGATCACTATATGAACGATTGCATAAACACCGCATTTTCAGCAATGAGTAGGCCTACCCCTCCCCCTCCCCGGACAAAATCAAGATTCGAATTATAACTTTGTTACAGCCCAAACCCCCCCCCATATCTTTTTTTTTTTTTTTTAATCGAAATTGCTTTAACAGCCCACCGGCATGTAATAAGCGATGTACAATCCAGTTTGTTCCACATTATGTTTCCGGGATCTGACTGTATGACGCCACATTTCCTTGCAAACACGTAAATGTCTCACCTGTAGACTTTAACAGTAACTGGTTAAAGTCTACAAGTGTGATATCCACATGTTTTTTACTCTTAGTGCAAGGGAACGTGGCATCTTACAATCAGTTTCCTGCAAACATAATGTGGAATAAACTACAAGGGCAAAACGAATACGGTTTCAGCAAGCAAAATAGCACAAACTTCTGCTTGTTTGGGGCTGCATTCTACTGACTGCAGACACCCAGGCTTAGGCCTATTTTTACCAATTGATCATTTAATATCATTGACATTGACATTGAAAAACACCAGCAGGAAGCTTGTTGCTTTTGATGCTGGGAGGAAATGGGTAGGGTTCACCAGTTCTTGTACACAAACTGAGGGGTGATGGTCGCTAAGAAGGTATCTAATTTGGTTTTGAAGATATTGGTATTTGATGCGGTGACAATGTCCCTAGGTAGACGGTTCCAGGTGCTGCAAATCCGGGAGCTAAATATCAATTAGCTCTCACCCTCAAAGCTCTCTAGACAGACTGTTTCAGCCTTATTTGGGGCTCATCAGCACAGAATACTTTGTGGATGAGCGATAATAATTGATATTAAAAGATCACTTGGAACAAACTATAATTGTAGGTAAACAATGCAAGTTCGTTGTTCAGGTCTTTTATGCTTTTTTCCTTACGTGGACACATACGAATGTAATATTTGAAGAAACTACACCATCAAATAACTGTACCAATCTAAAACAAGTTTGTAGAGGGGCAAATTCATTGTTTGTGTGCGTACAGTAGCTACTGTGTGGGATAGATGCATTTCCTTGGCATTGAGGAATTTGTTTTCATGCTTCATAAACGATGACTTTTGAGCGAGTTCCGATAAACATTCCAGTACCGGTACACTGCCAACATTTTTTTTAAAACCACAAAATGTTTCTCCCCAAGTCTTCTTTTTTTATTCAAATAAAGGCCTGAGCCAATTTGCCAAACAGCACATTTGAAAACAGTTTGCTTAGGTGTCATTCTTAGTAAACAACCAAAGTGTTGCCTTTACACGCATATAAATTTTAAAAATAAGTCATTCACGGCAGTTACTATTAACTGTGGAACAAACAGGTCTGTAAATTTATTGACTAGCATTCTGTATGGTACCCCTTTGCGCCATTTAAAAATAAATATTGTGGCTAGAGCCAGTTTCATTTGGTAGTTTTTAAAAGTAAATTTAACATTAGAATCGATGACACACATTGCTTAGGGGAGTGCTAAGTATTGATCCAACAGAAGGTGAGCGACCATTTTACCTCATTACTGACAAACTTATTGATTTTTCAAAGAAAATTATTAACGTCAAGTTGTATATTTGCAAACATAAAAAATTCCAATTAAAAACAAATATTTGGTTAATCTATTACCAATAAGTGGGGTTAAAATTATAAAGACACGCATGTTCCTGAGACAGTAAACGTGACACTCCTTCAGATCACTTACCACTGCGACCGGAAATTATCAATTTGTTTACGACACGTTCTCATGTTTACATAGCATTAATCGATCGTGAAGGTGACGTCCACATATAAAGCAAACAGAAATTGGAACATGAATAATTTTTCCTGCCTGCTTACCTTTACTTTGGTTATTGATTGTGCGTCAGTTACCGTTTGCCCTCATCATGGCAGTTCCACTATTAAATGAACGCCGGGGTGAAAACAGATCCGATAAACATGAACCCGTTAATTACAGAGTTTTACCACTTAGGCAGGAAGCAACAAGCCACAACAGATTTTTGTTTGCTTCTGCTTTAAAACCCGACATGATTTACAACCATATTCTTGCTTCAGTAATTTTTAAAGGCGTTGCGGCTTTTTGTTTTCAAACCATCAATGAAAACCTGTCAGCCACCACAAAATGCAAAAAAAAAACCAAAAAACGGCATAGCCACCAACAACATTAACACACAATACAACGCTGACTGGAAACTATAACCATCCACAGTTTCTAAAACAGGTCTGCCACACATGAATCTAAAAGATCCAGCATACCCCGATATCGCACAAATTGTAACCCCCTCCCCAAGCTATCCAACCAGTTAAATTTAAAACAGAGCAAGATGTTGCGTAAGCCCAATGAGATTGAGCTGCAGACCGATGAAGACCACTGATGTGTAGTGCGAAGTTTGAACGTGTGGAGAGTAACAAACTTTCCTTCACAAGCTGATTATATGTTGTTAAAATGGTGAACTGATTTGAGTGGTGTTGCGATAAAGTAACAGGATCACTAGTACTCCTCCAGTGCTTTTGCCGAAAATTCTCCTCGTAAAACACACTAAATTTTCACTAGTAACTTTATGGAGATTTGGTTTACGTAAACAAGTGAGTGAATATAACCTTGTATACGTTTCAAGTAGATGGTAATTAAAAAAAAATAACGTACTTAGGCCACGCAAAAAAAAATTGTTTGGTTTACGGGCGAGGTTGCAAATTGAAGCACCAGGCAACCAGGCATTTTATTTTATTTTTCATTTTATTTAACTAACCACATTTCTTTGACATGTACCTAGCTCAAAGCTGAAAGAATATGAAGTCAGCCTAAAAAAAATATAATACTGTTAAATATGTTATTTGTCATCTAACATTCAAAGTTTTTTTAGTTTTTGTCAAATAACTTCTTAGTGGTATGAGCTAGAAGTTTGAAATTGGCACCATTGGAAAGCTCGTTTCGAGGCGGTTAAAATGGTGTACTGGAATGTCAAAAACGGTCAATTTGGCGAAAATATGATTTTTAGCAGGTGAACCAAGTTTCAAATGAAAAGTTTTGACCCGCGATAATTTAAAGCACCCGCACGCGCCTGTAAACCAAACAATTAACTTGCGGCCTACTGCCATGCGCCCCATAAAAACAAAGGGAACTACATCATACTCATGAAACCAACACAAATCACTAAAAACCATAACTACGACAACTGGACCCTAATCAGTCTCGCCGCCAACCCCCGTACTGCATCAATTGCATGGCCTTATCTCTTCGTTGTGAAAGGAATACTGCCAGATTAAAAATAAAGAACTCTTTTTAACATTTGTGTATTCAATTGAATACTGACGTGTAACACATTTACAATAAAGGTCCCGAGGTCCCAATTCGACAGATGTAGGGATTAAACTATTTTCAACCCAAATGTAACGAAGGTGTAAATTCGACAGCTGTAGGGAATCGTTAAATTCTCTCAACCCAAATGAAATGGTTTAAATACGACAGTTGCACGGAATCATTAAATTCTCTCAACCCAAATGTAAAGAAGGTGTTAATTCGACCATTGTAGGGGATCATTAAACTGTTTCAACCTAAATGTAACGAACGCGTAAATTAGACAGTTGTAGAGACTCATTAAATTGTAACTACCCTAATGTAATGGTGTCAACTCAATTGTAGGAAATCTTTAACTCTTAACCCAAATGTAACGAAGGTGTAAATTCGACAGTTACAGGGAATCACTAAGCTCAGCCAACCCAAATAACAAAAATCTATATACAGCCAATATTATAGACAAAACACACCGCCCCACAATAATAACATGACTTCACGCACAACATGACAGACAAATGTGTAATTCAGTGGTAGGGATTAAGTCGAAACAAGACAAGATGAGACGTTGCTAATTTCAGTATCTTCTCATTTTTTCAACCTCATCTCTCAGTAGTTGTATAAGGGTCTGGTCATTACTTAAAGCCGGGGAAAGAGTGGAGATTGGGACAGCAGAGTAGCTGAAATTGTGCCGTCCAAATAATCGATGGCTAATCCCCGAAAAACCTTGACCAAAGTTCACAAAAATAACATGACCCCCCCCCTCCCACAAAAAAATAGCTTTTGTATGTGTGAAAAATGAGTCTTGAATTAAAATAGGCTCTTAAAACTATTCAAATAAATGTTCCTCAAACCTCAACGGCTGTGGGTTCAATTCCCCGCTCACGCAGTGTGACATTTAAGTCCAAAAGGCAACGTGAATAGGTTTGCATCCGTATTAATTAACCCTCGTTTGGACCTAAATGGTCAAGTTCGGTCATCTTCCCGGCACGTCGCAGTGACCCGAGGGCCTCCGCGACCGCGAGATTTCATGATTCATGGTTAATACAATTACTTTTAATTTGATGAATACATATTAGGACTGCCAAGACAATTCGTGTCAAAATGCCCACAATCTTCCCAATGGAGACACTGGCAAGATGAATATCCCACATCGCAAAAACATTTCGGTTTAGAAGAGCTATGTACAAGTTAGCACTAAAAACTAGCAACTTTAAAATCGTATAAACACTTACGATGGGGGTCTGGGACAAAATATTTTTAGAAATTTGACTGTTTTGATTTAAAGTGCCATTTTGAGACCTGGAATTGCATTTTTCCACTACTTTGGTCAGTTTTTCTCACTACCCTCCAGTGATAAATAATCTCGTATAGTTTTGAAATTTCTCGAACTTCTGAAATTATTAATTACAATGAATTCAAATTTGGCCGCTCTCGGAGCCTCCAGTATTTACAGGGCTGTATGTTCGATTTATCTCGCTTTAACTCCCTCTGGCAGTTAAGCCTCTTGCAGAGCTCGCCAAGTGAGAGAGCCTTTGGGAATGCAGGACCTTGGATGTTCATCAAAGTCTTTCCATACTTCTGGTATTGTTGTATGGCGAGGGACTCGAGACATCTGAGGTGGGGGTCCCGCGTGGAGTTAAGACTTAAGAAGATTACATGTATTTTTCCAATCAATCACATGCTGCTCAGTCTTGAATTCATTGGGAATGAAAACGACTGAAGATGTAGTAGGAAGTTCTAATAATCCTCGAAGCCTAATGAAGACACCTGTATGGGGTCGAAAATTTGCAAGCCCAAGTGTTTGTCTGTGTTGCGAAAGTGTGCGAACGTTTTACTTTGGTAATTGTTCTAGTCGTTGATTTCAAAACATAAATTACAATGATCTTTTCAATAAACAGGAAGTTTCTAAAGTTAGTAACAGCCCAGTCGGCTTGGGAAACTTGGAACACACTTTGAAAACTGAGTAAATGAGGGAACTAATATCAGAAGTCCGAAGGTATCGCCCAGTTAATATAACAAGGAAACGTGTGCACATGTCCAAGATGATGTTTGGAGTCTGGGACATGGCCAGTAAGATAAGTGACCAACTGTGACAACATGTAGGGTGAAATAGTGTGTGTTGCAGACCGTAAGAATCAGCTTGAATATTCCTGCACTTACTGTGTAGAGAAAAATCCAAAATCAACGGCTTCTACCAGGTAATTAGCGGAGCGGTGAGGAGTTATGCGAGTAAAAGGTTGTCGCGAGATAGTGCTCCCTCTCATGCTATTCGGGCACCACATGTCGGGAATCGTCCCGACTGGGATCTCTGACCACATATTAAACTTAGTTCAAACATTTTTCACAAGAACAATTTTGTTTATTCATGTCAGACATTTACATTACTCGAAGCCAGCAGACGGGATATCGCGCACGTCGGTCCCTCCAGTTCAAGCCTCGAGTGTCGGGCGCTCACCACTAAAGGACAACAGCCTAGGACAAGGTTTTGATATCCGAAAGTTGTAAGATATAAGACTTTTGCACCTTACTGTATTACAAAATATATATTTTTAGATTTATGAATTTAAAGATTGTGTCTCTGGATAAAGATCCAAAAGCATCAATCTCAGCGGAGCGGTTAGACGTTATGCGAGTGAAAGGTTTTGAGATCCGACAGATGTTAAGACATACGATTTTTGTTTTTCAAGCAATCATACGTCATATTGAAAACTAACTTTAAAAATGATGTAACCGAGATGTTGGTAAAACTTACTTGTGCCGGCACAGTTAGTTCCTCCGAGCCAGTACGGAACGCTTGCCAAGCGTTCTACACGATTGTGTTCGGCCTCATCCTTGATGCTTGCGAGATGTCCATTTTGCTTGACGCATTCTTGCTGCGCATCTTTCCAGGACAGCTTCTCCGTGTTATAGTTGTAAAGTAGTAAGTGGGAGCCTACTGCGTCGCGGGAGGCGCGGTGCAAACCTGTAATACAGAATCACTAATATTGTGGTCCTACTATTATAGGCTAGCACAAGCAGGAATATTCTAAACAGGAATGAAATTCAGTTATTCTAGCTTCCTTCACATTCTTAATATTTCTCTGCAATTTAAAGGCCCTCGTTCAAGTAGTAGCGTAGAACAATGCTGTCATATTCAATGCTGGCATTTAAATCAGCTCCCCTATCCTGTCTTATTTCAAGAATAATACCCATGGTGGGTATGTATGGGTGTAAGGGTGTCAGGGGCAAGGGTGTCAGGGGCAAGGGTGACAGGGGCAAGGGTGACAGGGGC
>JAHWFP010037134.1:11268-32703 GCA_023313725.1 Lithobius niger
GGGTCAGGGGCAAGGGTCAGGGGCAAGGGTCAGGGGCAGGGTTCAGGGTCAGGGTTCAGGGTCAGGGTTCAGGGTCAGGGGGCAGGGTCAGGGGGCAGGGTCAAGGGGCAGGGTCAAGGGGCAGGGTCAAGGGGCAGGGTCAAGGGTCAAACATCCAGGTCAAAGTTCAAGGTCACCAGTGGTCAAGGTTACTCAGATCAAAGTCAAGGTTGTCATTACCCTCAGATCACGCACTAACCCACTCGTGGCATCATTAACCCCACATCACGAGACCACCTCTCCCTCGTTACGTCATTACCTCTTAAATTGCGTGACCAGAAATGAAATCACACACGTTATATGGGTGATGATGCCACTTCTGGTTATGCACTGTAGGACATAATGACATCACGAAGGCGGTTACACGATCTTGGAAAAACGAGCAACCGTTAGTGACAGTGGTATTGGGAAGCGTGTTCTTCGTTTTTATATAATGGGTAGCATGATGCAGGGGTAAAGACTACTTTGACCTTGGCATTAACCTGAGTGGCCTTGACCTTGACCACTAGTGACTTAGACCTTTAACCCACATGACCCACGACCGTGACCTGGATTAACCTTCAACTCATGACCTTGGCCTTTGACCAGGTTCAACCTTCGACCAGTGACCTTGACCTTTCACTTGGTGTGTGTGCATCTGAGTGTGTGTCTCTGAAAATAGCCTTTTCCCCTACTGGGATCACGGCCTGATACGGCCGGTTGTGGAATGAATGACTAATATTACTTTTGCGTATATCATAAGTTAAGAATAACACTGTATAGGTTTGTAGTGATAAGCCTGAAAATAACACTTGTATTTGAAAACATAACAGTACAGGAAAATGCTGTCTCGTTCAAAACTGGCGTTACATGTCCCTCACCAGCTTCTATAGTTTGTCCTATTTCAAGAAGCCACAGCCGACTGGGTTAGAAATAACACGTCTAGCTTCCTGGTTTAACACCAGTTCAATGCCTCTTAGCAGTTTGCCCATAAAATGGGAGCCTGATGATATTGAGTCAACGGGCTTGGTGCCAGAAGTGAAACCATGACTTCTCCTCAGACCAAGTGGTTTAATATGGAGAGAGAATTTAAGCATGGACACTGCAACATCGTACGGACACGTATGCATTTAGTAGCTCCTATTATTGACAGCAGGGTGTCAGTAATGATGCTCTTTTTTAAATTTCCATTCTGATTTTTTATCATACATCTTTTTTTTGCCATATGACTGGGTGAAAAGGTCACCTTCACATTGTGTGTTCAAAAATGCGGAAATAAAAAAGTCAAAGATGTTACAAGATCACTTTTTCACCCAGTCAGTGCAAAAGTAAAGAAATGCCCTCGAGTTTTCATTGTTGATGATGGGGAGGGCTAAGGGTATGAGAATCGGACGCAGTACGGTACTTAAGTTTTGCTTTTGATTTTTAAGTTACAGATGGCAATAGCAAGCTAGCTTTGAAGCCCACTGTACCGCTTAAAAGTTCAAACGACGGCAAATAAATGTGGTTAGTCTTGACTCAACTTACTTATGTCAAGTGTTTGCAGACCACAAGGCATCTTTTTTCCTGAAAATTGGCAGCTTAAGTAGAACGTGTACATTTCGCCAAAAGTTGGAAAGTCGAGATCGTAGGAGGTTGTCGTTATTGACTGACGAACAGTGTCAAAGGCAGCTCTGTGAGCCCAAGTAAGCTCGTAGGCGTCGGCATTGGCACTAGCTCCGCCCTTTGTTCCCATGGACGCCTGTGTCCACTCAAGATGAATGGCTCCGGTCCACATGACATAAGCCGACAATGACACGTTCTTGAGCACTGAAAGTATAAAAACATCTTAGATTCTTGTGACAGCTTACTAATTGCCAGTGCTTTAAACTAATTAGTTTCATGGTAATTACCTCCATCAGAAGCTGCAAAAGAGGAAAGATAAAAAAATAACAATATTAGTGGAATTGTCATGTGTAAAATGTTTTGGTCATGTAAAACATCACATATTGTCCATAGTCACTCTTCGCTCAAAAATCGTTCAAATTAAAAAAAAAACAAATACAATCTTGTATTTGCGAATTTTTGATAGGCGTGTTGACTTAAAAAGTGCTATTACCATCAGCCCTTCTTCCACAATGTTCTAAAATCTTTACACAGCACTTTCGATGGTCGGTCTACTGGTCTGGTTTTGAAGGGTGTTGTATCGTTGTGGCCGGCATTGATTGGATAGTGATCGTTTCTGTGAAGAATAGGCCTATTGGCAAAGTGTAGCCTACTCTAAACTAGGAACAAGTAATTACATGGCAACAGCCGCTTATACATAAGCCAATTTACATCATATGACTAACTAGTCATGTGTTGACTAGTTAGTCTGTGATACAATAGGGACGTCACAAGGACATTGATATACGACGTTGGTTGGAAGGCAACATACACCACAGTTTCTACTTCCGTCCCACAATCGTGTAAGTCCATCTCCAATCTCATTACTAATGTTTATAATTGACGGATGTGAGGGGCCTAGAAGGCTAAACTTCCTCAATTACCGCATAAACACCATTGGTGATGAGTTTGGAGATCATCTTACACGAATGTGGCAAAGAAGTAGAAACTATCATTACCCAGTCAATACTGGAGGCAACGATACAACACGCGTGGATTCAAAACCAGACCAGCGCTGGAGTTACACAAAGTTTTGATAACATTGTGGAAGGTCTGCCGATGATGGAAGGACTTATTTACCACCCTAAGTCGACACGTATATCGAAAATTCGCAAATACTTGTTTTTATTTGAATTTGTGCGATTTATGACTGATGTGATAATGTACATACTGCGTAAGACGGTTCGTTTTTTTCAACATTGCCCATAATTTTGCAAACTATGAGTGTGTAGCAACCAAAAGAATATACGAGGAAGTGTTTTAAAATTGGTAAAACTATTTTCTAACCGTACAAAATTAGACATAGGAACATAGCAGTTTTTGGGTACGGTACAAGGGATTTAGCTGCGGATGAGACGATTTGGTAGCCACTATTGGTGGAGAATAGATGGGGCTGCAGTCATACTGAGCAAGTTCTTTTCCTTGACAACATACCATTATAGCAGATAGAGTCTATGAATTGAGCCATTTTGTTTCTGTACACAAAATTCACAGACCTCAGAAACGGGAAAGACTAATTTAAAAAAAGGCAGCTTGGAGACGTAAAAGGACATACCTTGCACTATTTTCGAGCATCCTTTGCCAAATAACTTTTGCAATATTTGCACGAGTGGAAAAATAGGAAAATGAATGCCTTTGCAACATTTACATATATTTGAACTAATATTGCAAAACTGGGCCATACAGGAAAGCCAACCTGGAGGAATGTACATTTAAATATAAGTTTAATTAATTAAACATTTATTTGAAACGTTAAGACAAGGAAATTAAAGTTTTCGGTCCATATCTATTTGTATATTATGGCTAAAAATGTGGGAAGGGTGTCGAAAGACAGGAAAGTAATCCGTTCGTAGTTTAGATTGTTAAGAAACGAGGAGGGTCCTAAATGTCCCGAAACGAAAATGTAACCTCTGCAACAATCACGCAACAATACGTGACGTCATCGATTGTTGACGGATTTTTTCTGTGGAAGTTTCGAAGTTTTCAGCGCAAAGAAATTTCTTTTTACACAAATAACTACCCACGTACCTCCTTAATTATTGAATGTAAAGTTGGTGCGTCCACGTTAACGATGTCACTGTCACTAGATGGTGCCCATCTACCGGTTCAAAATATGCGTTTCAAAACGGTCGATATATAGAAAAAAGCGCCGTTAAGTTTAAATTTACCACTTGCTTCCTGGTGCACGTGGGCGTGCCAACTTTACACTCAATAATTAAGGGTGCACATGGCTTGTTTGTTGTGTAAAAAGTAATTTTATTTGTATGTTCCTTCGCCTGCTGAAAGTTAGGGCAAGACAGAACTAGATAGTGTAAATGGCTGCAGATTGTCATTTGATGTCAATCCCCCTTTAAACGTTGCTCTTTTCATTGCTTATATCATTACTGACATTGTGCCGAAATTGTGCAGATCCTGTGTCGTTACCGACCTGTGCTTGAGTGTCATCATTCTTACCATCACTTACACAAATAGAATTCTCTTCATCGCTTGACAAATCGTGTAGATATTCGAACATCAATTTCCCAACACACTGCTGGAAACACTTCGCCCGAAAGCTACACAAACATTGTGTATAGGTTCTTGCACACTTCCTGACTGTGAGATCTAATAAGACGAGGGCGGACATAATCTATTTCTCAACCGATTTAGCCTTCTCCGTACAAGCCATCATTGTTACCACACCTTGACCCATTGCAGAATATTTGATGCAGGGTAGCAGTGACGTCGTGTAAATTCCCATCACGAGTACTGTTTATAAAGTACTAGCATCGTACCCGGCTTCGCCTGGGGATTTGTTTGACCCGTGGTTGTTTCCCAGTATTTGCGCAGTGCTGCCTGATCGTTCACTGCAACAGTAAATTTTTCTTTGTGTAACACTCCCCCTTTCCGTCAATCCTCTCCCTCCGCAAAGCAATATCGTAATCAAATAGTGGCTTTAACATAAGCACTGCCCCACCAACGGGCATTCCCCGTTCAGGCTCTTTCCCACTCCCATTAGCGTGCAAAAATAACTATCCTTCGTACATGACGTCATTTAAGACATGCCTTTGCGATGACCGCGCAGAGCAAATTGTTGGTCGAGGTAACAATGTACCAATTTCAACTTCTTTTCAGAGCAACAACGTCCCAGTTTCACCTTCAAGCCAAAGAATTGACACACTCGCACGTTTTCATTGTTCCCCTTCCGGGGGTCGTTGCGGTTGCTTCATTTCTGCTATGAGACTTTGGTTTATAATGTAAGATTCATAAAGATATTGATGGACAGAACGGACCTTGAGAATAGGGGAGAACGGGGATAGGTCTAGGGGAGAAGGGGAGAATGCTGGAAAATAATAATTGTATTATTACTCAGGCTATCGAAGCTGCTCGTAGGGAAAGTAGGGCGGTTTGGGTTGCCGTCCTTGATATAGCTCGGGTGTGCGATGGGTTAAGTGGGCCTTCTTTGGGGACTATGAGGGAAGATGGGTTTGATGAGGATTTATTCAGCTGATTTGGAAGATTTGTGTGTGGGACTCGCCTTAAATGGCATGTGCTGGGATTGAATCAAGAGTGGATGTAGAGTAGGGTAGGGCTTTGCCAGGGATGCCCATTGTCTCCTCTCCTGTTCTTGTTGTACCCGAGGAATCTTAAGAGCCTAGTGGAAACGAGGATGGGTTTCAGGTGGGGTACTGGGGAGTGGAGGGTCATCAGATGCCGGTGGGACCTTTGCAGAAGATATGGGGGTTTTAGATGGGGAGAGAAAGGGTCTTTCGGCAGCTACTGAGGGTGTGTGCGGATTGAGGGCGGAAATGGGGGCAGAGCTCTGTGGGCAGAAATCGGGTTTCTTGATGTTTGGGAGGGGGAAGATTGTGGAATGGGTGCACTGTGAATTGATTATGATACTGGGAAAGACTAGAGTAAATCGTAGGTTGTAATACATTTACCTTGGAGTGTCGTTACGTATCCAGGAGAATTATACGGCTTTGATGGAGAAAGCAATTGGAAATGCAGGTAAGGTGAAAAGGATGGTGAAGAGACTTGGGACGTCGGGAAACAACTTGTTAGAGTCGGCTAGGATGTTTTGGAAGGGGGTTGCTGACCAGGGGGTCACGTTAGCACGGGGTGTTGGTGTATGGAATTGGCGTAGTAGCTTGAGGAGCATGAAGAAGAGCTGCGGTTTACTGTGAAGGAGGTGGTGAGAGGGGAAATGGGTTGGTCGAGTTTTGAGACTCAGGCGGCTGTTGCAAACTGGTTATCAATAGGATGGGGAGGGGGTCTTCTGGATAGTTCACCTGTTTATGGGTCTACGGCTATGTGACGTCGAGGTGTGTGACGTGTTGGGTTGATTGGAACCAGACACTTGCGGCGAAATTCATTAAGAGATTTCGACGAAGGATTTGCGAGGGGAAGGGGTGGAGAAAAGGGATGTTAGTAGTTGAAACGGGCCTGTTGGAGAAGGAGCATGGAAGGAAAGTGCTCGACGGAGAGAAATTGAGAAGAGGAAGGTAGGGTGGGAGAGGGGGTAAAAGTGATGGAGAAGCATGTTCTGGAGACAAACATCTCATGTGGAGTACTGCGGGAGGATGACGATACGACCTGTGAGGTTTGTGAGGAGGGGGATGAAACCCTTGAACATTTTTTGGTGGAGCGTTTTTTGGTTTTCCCCCTGAGGACCTGATGGGGAGGGAGGGGTGGGAGAAAGGGAGGGGAAGAGGACGATTCATTGGCTCCTTGGGGAGAGAGCGGAGGGGAAGGGAGAAAGGCTTGGTAGGAATATTCTCGCGGGGTGGTGGAGTAAGAGGGCTTCCAATTAGCGCTTCTGGCCTGGGCCTGCGGCTTGATCTGCTTCCTTATCCAAAATAGTGAGCCACTATCACGGTGCATATAGGCTTAAATCTAAAGGAAACCGTCAACAGAGCTGCGCTGAAGACGTTTTCTGGTTGTGGAGAAATAATTTTATGAACTGATGGATCAGTAAGCTAGTAAAACGTAGCATTTCGTTGTAAATATTAATAAACTCAAATAATGAATAGTCCTTTTGTTATTATTTACTTTCAATTGGGGTACACCCTAATAAAAGAGTCCTCTAGCTTTTATGGTTAACACCACACTCTTGCATGCAGCCTGTAACCAGACTAAAATTAACTAATGCTAATTAGTTTGAAACCATACCCCTTGCACTACACCCTCAGGAGATAATTGCCAAATAATTAGCATTCGTTAATGTTAATGTCAGGTCACGGGCTGCGTGCAAAAACCATAGCCACATTATCGACGAAAGCTCTAGGGCTATTACTACTCAAAACCATACTGAATAAGAAGCCACTTTGATAAACAAATAAACTTACTTATGAAGATTGTAAAAGTATCATGTTGAAGACCTTTGAAGTTTTTTACATCAGGGGCCGTCGTTACGGTATATTGGTGTTGTTGCTTGAGTCCTGTTAGAGTGAAGGAGGTTCCAAAAGCTGGGTAAGACACCCAGTCAGCTGACCCATCATTATCTAGTGTCTTGGTTTTTTTGGAGAGCGTTCTCCAGCCATCTTCACTATCAGTCCAAGTAACTCGAACGGAGTCGTCTGTTAATTTTTGAATTATGAAACTCTTCGGTCTAGTGTAGACCACTAAATAATGATTATAAAAGAAAAAGGAGCCACATATTATTAATGTAATAAAGTGAACTCTTTATTGCTCACAGGTTAAAAAACACGAAAAATACGTGTGAGGTCATAAATTTAAATATTATCGTTTATGCAACACTAACGTGACAAACTAAAAAATAAATAAGTACAACAAAGGTAACATTCTGGGTAAAAAACACCCAACGGGAACCCAAAGTCATTATTGTCCATTATAGTTACAACTTTAGTTCATTAGGCACTTGAATATTACTGACAGTTATTTACGCAAAACCAAACATTGTCTGTGTTCAACTCCACGAACTTGCGAATTTTTGACTATTTCTACGGATGGACTTCTTCAGACGAGAGTCACAAGACTTGCCCAAACTTCCCCCAAGACAACAAGGAACTTTCAAATCCAACGAACTTTTTGGAAAGTGGTGGACTTGAAAGTTCGTGGTCGACCTGAAGAAGGCTATCCGTAGCAATAGTCGAAAATTCGCAAGTTTTAAGTTAGGCCGCTATAAAATAATTAAGTGGTTATAATAAAACATTTTGTTGCAGGAGCAACGGGAAGGCAAGGATCGGTGTGATCACTAACTGCCAACCCAACTAAAAATACAAATAAAGTATGTGGCTGGTTGCGAGACCACAGGAGAATGTTGTGAGAAATTAGCAGAGTGCTAAAAACGTCGTAAAATTTTAGTTAAATTAAGTTGATTCAAATGGCGACGAAAGGCAGTCACACTCATCGAGGTAACAATTGCTTCTGGGAGCGAGTTCCAAGCCCCAATAACTCGCACCGAAACGAAGTGTCGTCTGCACTCCAAACGGAATTTGGGAATTTGCAATTTGAAAGAGTGACCTCTAGTTCGTCCCTCCACATTCAGGTCGAAGAATGGCAAATTAGCTCAAACTAATCCATGCAAAATTTTAAATGCCAAAATTAGATCTGACTTAAATCACCGCAGTTCAAGTGATTCGAGTTTTAGGTGCTGAGTTCTCTCAGTGTAAGTAAGATTGCGCATTCCAGGCAGCGATTTTGTAAATTTCCGTTGAACTGCTTCAACCCGCTCAATGTCGCCCAACAGAGCAGGCGACCAAACTTGGCTGGCATACTCCAAGATTGGTCTGACAAAAACCTTGTAGGCCCACACCCTGACTTCCCGGCTACTGAAAGAAAAGCATCGGTTCACCACTGCTAAACGGCAATAGGCTGCTGCAGTAATTTTGCGGCAGTGCAGACTAAATTTTAAATCGTTGCTGAACCACACTCCGAAGTCCCGAACCTCAGTTATAACCGGAAGAGGCTGGTTTTTTATACCGTAAGAAACATCAGTGATGGTTCTGCCTTAAGTGCATGGTTTGGCACTTAGTGCTGGAGAGTGAGAGTTGCCAGTCATAGGCCCCATCTGCAACGTAAGCTACCTCAGACGCGAGGGCTAAGGCATTATTCTCATCAATTATGGCTGAGTCCAGTTTCAGGTCATCAGCAAATTTGGAATGGTAGGCGTTGTCTATTTTACAGGTAAGATCATTAAGAAAAATAACAAATAAGAGCGGTCCCAACACGGAACCCTGTGGGACTCCACTGACAACCTCCAACTCAGAGGAGAATGAGTGACCCACCGAGACCCTTTGTGAACGACCACTGATGAATGCAGCGATCCAGCAAAAGAGGGACCCATCAAATCCCAAATGGGCCAACTTCAGCATTAGTTTAGAATGAACGACCGACTCAAATGCCTTCATAAAGTCAAAGTAAACGACATCAGTAGGTACGCCGATATCCATTGCGCTAGTCCATCGATCAAGGCAGCACAACAGTTGCAAAGTGGTCGATCGACCAGGCAAAAATCCAAACTGGTCATCATTTAAAAGTCCAGAGTCGATGAACGCCAACATTCGATCACGAACGATAAGATTCCATGATTCGACATGGCACAGAGGTAAGAGCAATTGGGCGGTAGTTGCCTGGGTCGGCCGCGTCACCCTTCTTAATGATTGGTATGACGGTTGCAGTACTCCAAATTAGCGGAAGTACACCTTCTTGCAGTGATAAACAAAAAATGAAAGCCAAAGGGAAACACAGAACATCACTCAGATTTTTGTAAAAAATTGCGGAGTACCCTTCAGGTCCAACAGAGTGACTTGGCCTCAGTTTGTTCATGACATGCCTAACCGATTGCGGGCTGAAGTTAATAGCAAAAGTTGAGCTAAAACGTGGAGTATGGCGCTCTTCAGGAAATGGTAAAGAGTATCCATTATCATCCACTCCATTACGTGAAAAGACAGAATTCAGTAAATCTGCCTTGTCAACATCCGAAGTTGCAAAGCCATTGGTGGTTCTCAGGAGTGGTACTAAAAAAAATTGATACGAACGGGCAGTGTTTTTTTTTTTTACGTTTTATTCGTGATTTTTCAGATGCGGGTGATGGCTTTTTTTTTTTTTTACCAAACAAAACGAAATCAGTAGCTTACATTTTGTTGTCGAGTACAATATCTATGTTTTAATTCCAGGATCAGCATGCAAAAGTCGCACATTTGATCAAAGTCATTCTTTAGATCAAAGTTTTTAGTAGTCCAAGATCCATGCCTCCAAGCGGCCATTAGATTCGTTTCTAGGCGATCATGTGAATGGAGCTCATGTGGTCATCGGCTCCAGGCAATGTTTGGCGAAAGTGCAGATGTGTGATTGTTACTTTTTTTTTTTCAGACAATGTCATAAAAAACGTTTCACGCGCTAAGAAAAAAAACCATGCGTGCGCTCCTGAGAACCACTTAATTAATTTTTAATGGCCTTAGTCGAAAATGAGCAAATTTTTGATTTTGCGTAATTAACCCCATTTCAATTTACATGTTATTACTATAAATAAAATTTATTTATTGCTGAAGAATTTTTCCTTCTTGCGTTGCCGATAACAAAAATTGATTATCGGCGAGCAGTAGTTCACCATTATGTTACTAAGGCCGATCATTATTGACTTGCTTTTTAGGGCGCCTAGTTACCGAGAAACAAAACTGACATCACAAGCTAATCGACAACAGTGTTAAACCAGCCAGTTGGCAGTGGCATACACCTCGTATCGTGGCGACTCTTCTGCAGGAGGCAAAAACTGATGGAACCTGTTGGGCACAGCACTTTCCATTTATGACCGTGTCAAACCATTGTCATTTTAAATGACACGCCTATTATAAAGAGTAATATGATGTCTGAATTATAGATGAAGGGAAAAGATGAAATAAACTGGTTTGGTAGTCAACTATGATCAATATTACACAGTCCACCACAATCATTTCATAAAAAAATGTCATTTGTTTTGATCAGTAAAATGTAATTTGTTTTTGGAAGTGGTTTATCACTCAAAATTACTTGAAGCCAACTTGTCAGCATGAATAATTATCTGCTGGTGGAGAATGATTATGGTTTACATGTTAAGGTACTTAACCTACTTGGGCTAGTTTATTACAATATAGGTCAAAATCGCTCAGTAAAAAGCCTTAGCTCTGAAATGTTTTATAGCTAATATTTTTTTTATAGCTATTCTTTATCTACTCTCAAGCCGTACTTGTTTTGTAACCCATTTTTTTTACTAGGTTACTAGTTGATAACTGCAGGCCCAAAACCACTAGACATTAAAAAGAAAAACACGAAAAAGGTTTTCCCAGGCACTTTTACGTCTAGTGTCAGAACCAAGTCCAAATTCAAAATTTTTGGTACTATCGTCACCTTGCTCATGAAGTACAAATAAAACTTAAAAGACAAGACCTGGAAACACGAAGTCGACCATTCAGATATCTAAGCACGTTTACTTCCCAGGCCGTTAGAGAAAGAAAGTATCTGAGTTCACAACACCTGCGCCCAGTTTTTTTTTAATCTTAAAATTAATCAAGCATGAATTTAGATCACTGGTTTTGGGAGAGGTGATGAAAATTGCTACCAGGAGAGAGCCTCCATCGAACCAAGGTAAAGTCTAATGAAATGCTTGATCTTAAGGGCACAACTTCCTGACTTAATCGTGTATTAGCCTGACCGGATCAGGAAGTTCTGGAGGCCATTCACCAGAGTTTTAACGATTAGTATAATTCCCAGGACAGACAGCCAAATCAGATCGATACGTGATAAATAATACAGATGCAAACCTTTTGATCTTTAAATGTCAGATTGATTTTTTTTTTAATAGGAAACTGCCATAGGCAGCATTTATTTATTTATTTTAAAGGACACTGCCCAAAGGCAGCATTTATTTATTAATTTTAAAGGATAAGGCAGCATTTACTTATTTATTTCAAAGGACATTTTAATACCTAGAACAAGTCTAAAATATTAAATTTGGATAGCTAAGGTGCAGTTTCATTCAATCTGTTGCTTGTAGGGGCAGCTAATTAACCCAACAGTAATAAATAACTTTTTGTCCACTTGGGGTGTGGGGGGGCCTAACTAACCTCCCGGCTGAATTCACATGGTGATCGGTGTATAAAATGAGATTGATTCATTTATTTATATTTGATCTTGTTCAGCACTTATGCACAACAAACCACACATGTCTTTCAGGTTTTAAACCTCCAATAGACATTACCAAGAATTCATAGGGTTTGGGAGGAGAATTTGTAACTTGAGACCTCTTCTAAAACGTCTTAGATCCATTGCAGTTAGTTCCGTCTAAGTTTAAAGAGGGCGCCACTAGTTTTGTGAAAATTTGTGAAAATTTCTACTCAGTTTTCAGCCTACAATTAACTAAACTAAACGAAACTAGCTTGTATTTAATTATTATTTAGTTTAGGGGCCATTCAAAAACCATGTGGCCGTTTTTAAAGCCCTTTTTAACCCCCCCTCCCCCCTGTGTGGTCATCTGTGGCCAGATCTTGGACCCCCCCAAAAAACCACGTGGCTTATAGCCACCCCCCCCCTTTCACGTACTTAAAAAAAAAATAAACCTTAATGTATTTTCGACAAATATTCACTTCAAATAAAATTTATGTTATTGTGCCGTATGTGTGTTATTGTACTAAATTTGGTGAATTGATAGTGTTCGACACGCGAAACCCACTTTCGCTTTTAATAAACGCAGCCGTTTGATTCATCGTGTGAAATATTTTCACCAATTTTTTGGGGGATCTGCAACGGCCGTTAGAATAAACTTCATCCGAGATTTGTAACTGAGAAGCACTCGACATTTTAACCACACACTATTTGAATGGATTTAGTACGAGTGAGGGAAACGAAGTCTTACATTGTTGAAGATTTCTACGACGAACCGCGGTATCTTTCACCACTATGCGGGAAATTCAGTTCGGTTGACTGGGGCTGAAACGTTAGGGTTGATATAGGAACAATATAAGAACAATGTTAAGTCTGACTGAGATGCCATGCGTAGAGACTCTTGTACGGTGAATCACCAATCCATTAGAGATAAGGGCTTTCCCTTCAATGCAATAGCCACGTGGTTTGCTTGAAAACCCCCCATTGTGGTTACTTGTGGCCGAAAGCGGACCCCCCCCCACCCCCTTGAATGGCCCCTTAGCTTAGTTGTAATTTAGTCTACTTTAGATTTGGGTTGAGAAATGAACAAAAATTACCAGATGGAACGTGTGGCGCCCTCTGAAAACTCGGACGGAACTAATAGGAATGGATCTAAGACGTTTCAATAGGGACTTTTTAGAGTTACAAATTCTCCTCCCAAACCCTATAAATTCTTGACATTACTAATACTACACCATGGTGCACAGTGCGATGGGATACCCCGAGAGCCTAGAATCAGTGGCTGTTTGAAAGTTTGGGAAGTTGAAAACTGGAAAACTGATCCTAAACGAGTTGGCCCTGATGATCATTGCCGGTACTGCCAGTCAGCTGCCGGTATCAACCCGCATAGACCGGGGATCACAGTTCACACGGGTAATATCATGCCACACAATTTAAACAGTAGTCTGGATGTAAGTAAAATATTCTTACCTTGCTTTTGGAAGCTGCATGCATAAGGTAGTTGGGCGCTGACTGCACACTCCTCTTCATTTTGGATTGCAGTCTCCTTACTGCTCATGGAAAGAACTGAACAATCACCATTTGCTTGGGGCTCGTCTGCAAAGAGAGAACAACTAATTTGTTGCCATTTGATCTTCGTTTAACCTATTTAAACTAATTGAAAATTAACTTCATTGTCAGAGATTTGTCACATTAAAGAAAATACAGATTCTAACCTATTTCCGTAGCCTTTTGGCCTTAAACGTCAGAATACCCGAGAGGAAACTGAAACAGTGATCTTAAAGGTGGGTTGCCACCAAACGAACGTTTGGAGCATCGAGCACTATCGAGTTCTCTCTGCCGCTTTCTCACAGTAAGCAAAGGAATGCACAAAGAAATATCCTTTTACACAACAAGCAAGCCACGTGAATACTTAATTATTGAGTAAAAATTTGGTACGTCCTCGCGCACTTGGAAACATGCTATAAAGATTAAAGGGCAATTACATCCATTTTGACATGCATGTTTGACTTTTGGATCACTTACACAATAACTAAACACAAGAATTGCGGTAAGAATACGTTACTTACGTCCAATATAACAATTTAATTACTGCATCACCAAAACACGACACGGAGATCGCCATTGTTTTGCTGGAACGCTCAGAAATTAATGCCGACAGATTTCACTTTTCGATTTCGACTCGCAGACGATTGAGATAGCTGTATTGGCTGTGAGGAGCTCGAGCGTCTGACGGCCTTAGCTGGCCGGCAGTGTAGTGGCCAGCTAAGGCCGTCAGACGCTTGAGCTCCTCACAGTCAATACAGTTATCTCAATCGGCTGCGAGTCGAAATCGAAGAGATCCATTAATTTCTGCGCGTTCCAGCAAAACAATGGCGATCCCCGTGTCGAGTTTTGGTGATGCAGTAATTAAATTGTTATATCGGACGTAAGTAACGTATTCTTACCGCGATTCTTGTGTTTAGTTATTGTGTCAAAATGAATGTAATTGCCCCCTCTAACATGCTTACTGCCAAGTGTACATTTATCCTGCACAACGATTTCTCAACCCTAATAGAGATCTCAAGTTTTCAAGACATAATGCACGTGGGCAGTAACCACCAGTGCAAATCTAGTTAGAACACTAGGAAAAAAACCTTCAAATGTATTTTATCTCCTCTCCGACAGCACCACAGCATGGATTTAGACTGGCTATTATAGCTGCTTGTTCCAAGGCGAGTGTCCAACAACACTGTGAAATGTTTACACTATGGCTGTTCAATAAAACCAGAATCTGATAAATATACATACACGTCCTTGGGACGTGGGAGTGTTAATGTTGTAACTATTGCTTCATATTCCATCTCTCGTTACAAGGTCATCTGGATGCGAAGCTGTCGGTTTCGTTTCTCGATACATACCAGTTGGTTCAACATTTCTAGAATCTTATTTTATCAGAGCCGCACTAAAAAAAGCATGTTTTTTCACACGTTGCAACCCCACTATGCCCAGTACAAGGAAGAACTCCAGAAAGGATGGTGATTTCAGGGTTTATTCCAGGGCCACGCGGTCTGTCCTTAGGAGATGTTGTCCAGTGGTTCAAGGATGCTGTGATCAGGGCTTCTAGCACAGTGGCACACTTCAGGAAGAGTTCTTAGCTGGTTAGGGACTAACTCCCAGAGTGAGGCTGCAAGGGGCTGCAAGGCCTTAAGTACCTAGAGCTGCAGCCAGTACCTGCCACTGGTGGTGCAAGGTACTTCCTGTAGTATATCCTGGTATCCCATGAGCCATCTCTGCTAGCAGCTACCCCTAGGGGCAGGCAAGGCCAGAGCCATCCAGACCACTGATCTCCAGGGACTGGACCATACATCAAAGTACATAGCATTACTGGAATACATTAATAAAGATGTAGAGTATACAGAATACATAGCATGGAGCCATAGTATCAAAGTAAAAAGGCCCACTAAGGCTTTAGCTTAAGGAGCAGGAGGAAGCTGTGGAAACCGTCGTTGCAACGTGCACAAATTGGCGTTGAGTCGGGAGGCGAAACGCGCGATTTCTGCCTCAGTCGGCCTTGGCTTGCAGTAGCCATCTCCTTTGCCGCTTCACACTGGTGGAACGCCGCTCCTTGATTAATTGTTACCAGAGTGGTATTTTTCCGCATCTATCTGTTAAATTAAAACTTATACAGTGTATTTTTAAAGTGTGTTATCCGAGAAAATAGTTAGGATCAGTCGTTCCCAATTTCACCGCGTGGGGTCGCAACCATGAACCACAGATGGAACCTGCGGTAACTGTATCATGTCCACTCCCTTTCATGTCGCTCCTGATAAAGATCAAAAACTGACTGGCACAATGTCGGACTGTAGTTAGCCTGAGACTAACGTGTAAAATGGTTTGTACAACATTAATGTGGATTTCAGAAATTGTTGGAGTACAGTTCTGAAACGTGGAGTCTGCGGCGGAAAAAAAAACCACTCAAAAACAGTCAGTCACTGACAGACTCTGCAGAATTTGAAAAAAAATGCGAACCAAAAAAAGTTTTTACTTCATCCTTCATCCTAGTTTGGAAGCATACTTACCATTGCTGCTTAGTTTATTGGCCAACCAGATTTTTATGCCCTCTGTAATTGGGGTTGAAGTGGGTGCTTGTGATGGATTATCCAAAATTGGCTTACATCGCTGAAGCACTTCTGACCACGTCAGTGTGGCCCCCGTGCTGTGATAGCAATCAGAATTGCTCGGTAGCCAATTGGAAGGACACGTGGGAACTGTAAAAAAAAAAAAGTACTTCCTTGTTAACAATTTCGTTGAACGCTGTGAAGTGATAATCTTTCAAAGAGTGAACAAATGATCGAACATGAACGCTACAAACATAGGATGACAATGTTGTTCAGTAATAGTTATACCACCCCGTCGAACTGTGTCGGATTCATCACCCGATGGGCGATATCACTTACATGCGGCCCATCCATGAGAACTTCGTCAAGATAACGTCGGAGTCCGAAGGCCGTGATGAAGTTCAAGCAGATCGGCCATGTGAGGGACATTACCCATCGGCTCATAAATTCGCTACAGTATGTTCCAGGTGGTATAACTAATTTATCACACGGTCCCTAACTTTCGAAATGAAAAACAAAATAGTCGTGGAAATTGGAAAGTTTGCCTTCATAGCGGTGTTGTTTATGCAACCTTTGTGTCGTGACATTTCGAATTGATGCAATTTCCAGTCGCCAGTTAAAAATGTGTCCGCTCTTATGCCCATTTTAGATTTTAGGCGTAAATGTCACCTTTTAGGCCTATTTTTTACTTGCCGATTTAATTTCTTAAGTAGCAGCAACACGGTGCGCCTCCCGGCACACAGATATAGTGTTCAGAGAACGCCACGTTTATAGATCAGTGATAGTGAGCAAATGACGGGAAAGCGCAAGGGAGAGACATAATATAGTGTTGTTGATGAAGCCACCAGGGACTCATAGCCCCTTGACGTTGCCGTGGAAACGGGATTTTAGGCCTATTTTCAGTTTTTAGGCCTAATTTTTTTTTTTACCCGACCTTTTAATTTCGTAAGTAGCCGATAACGGAGAATTTGATTCGAGAGTAGGAGCCTGTTCAGACATGCAGCACGGCGACGAGACTATTTTAAATGTGTGTCGTTAACGTAATCCTTTTGTTTTTAGTTACATGTTTTCCTTAGGGTTTACATGCGACTCACCAGGGTGATGAAAGGAAAAGTAGGCAACGTGACTGGTAACTGAAGAACACTGAAAAAATTTACCCAAGAAAGTAGTCAAATGTATAGCCAGGGCTCGAAGTGAGCGGTATCGCATCGCAGTTTGCACCACAATTTTTGACATTAGCGATATAAAATTGAATTTGCGTAGCAGTTTAGCGATGCAACATCATGATGAAAGAACTTTACAATATGTTAAAAAATCCTTTTGCTGTAGGCCTAGCCCATTTTCAATAGAATCTTCATTGTGTTCCGTAAAATTCTTAATTCCAATCCCTACAGAAGTTAGGTTATTTTTACACGACGTGCAAAGAATGAAATTGAACGATACACAATCGTAACATAAAGCATCAGAATATTTAGGTATTAAAAAAAATTATGCAGTTTATACGCCACACAATCACATTCTCCCGTTCTAGCTGAACCATCAATTAAAACGAAAACGCCCTTTTGTCTGCCAAGAAAAATAATTATGCTTCCTGAAAATTGCGAACCATTATTTTGCGATTGCTACGCAAATATTTATTTTGCATCGCAATTATACTACCCACTTTTTTCTTGACATTTCGAGCCCTGATAGCCTTACTTTATTCTTCCTTTGTTTGGTCAGAAAAAGTTTTGAAAGTTGGGCTCTAGCTTTCATTATATTCACGTGTATAATGGTTGGATACATCAGTACGGTTTCACGTGGACTAAACAGTACAGCAACACTGCAGTATCTGAAACCTCACAGGAAAGTTTATTTGTGTTCCTTTCCTATTTTGACTTCGGATCAGTTAAACCTTACCTTAAGCATCAAACGAGTTCGTTTTTGTTTTCTAATTCGTGGTACTTAAGCATACCATGCAGTTTAGATTAACTTGTTTTAATGTTTTGTATCTCGATCAATTACGGAAACAAACCTTTTAAAATCTTCAGTCTACGTGTTGCAGCTAGCGTTTGCTGATTCGCATTGTTGCATTTGCACGATGACATTCTTATAAACAAAACAAAAACAATGGTCGTTTAGAAATCCCTGAACCAATAGATCAACTAGAAAAGGCCTTATGGAAAGGGCACATCTACAGAGAAATACCTGTAAAATGATAGGACAAATAGTTTGATCAGTGGAGAGCGTAGAGAAACGTGTCGTGCCAACAACAAGTCAAAAACGAGCTTCATGGTTTCAAATCAGTTCCAGATCTCCTATTTGCTTCGGAGGACTTGAATGAATTTTAGTATGCTTCTTGACGAAGTCCTACAAAGCTAACATACCAAATTGAATCGAAAAATATTTACAGACGGCAGAGATATTTAGCGCCAATATTTCGGGTTTAACATGGCAGGTTGAGTTCAAACCTTAACAAGCACTAAGAGTTAGGTAACGAGCAAAAAATAGAAAGCCAGTTCTGTGCACATAAAAAACACAAATAGCGACGTTTCGAAGCAATCCCCGCTTGTCATCAAGCAATAAAAGGTAAGCCTAAGAAGCCAAAGCCAAGTAAAAAGTCTTAAAATTCTTAAAAAACGTAAAAACTAAAAGCACAAAAATAAAAATAAATAAAATGGACCTAAGCCAGCGTATAAACCACCAGTATAGTAAGCCAGCCTGACTCTTACCCTTCTCACCTGCAGGTTTAGTATTGCAGGCAGGATGAGGTCCGGTTTCCTACTGGATTTCTAAATTGCCTTAGGTCCATTTTATTTATTTTTATTCATGTGCTTTGAGTTTTTACGATTTTATGCGGATTTTAAAGGGATATACCTCCCAGCGCCACTTTTCTCGATCCTCCACATCAAGTACGGCCCCAAAGGTCTATTTACTTATCGTAAGTCTTTCCCTTGCTAAAAAAAAAGTTTTAAAATGTGGCGTCCAGGAGATTTGCTGTTGAATATAACGGAACTTTATTTACGAACGACCCGTAAGTATATGATGCTTTGCGCGCTTACAATAACCATAACGTGCAAAGGGTGTGTGCACGTACTAATGTGCTAATAATTACCATGAAATCAAAAATCTAAAAGCGTAATGCGGTAAAAATTAAAATTAATTATTCCAATAGATCGCCGAAGCAAAATTATAAGACACTAGCCTAGAAAATTATAAATTGTGATGTTAAAATACGTGAATCATTCCGGTTTGTGACGACACGATTAATGCGTTCATGCTGGTTCGTCTATTAGGCACAATGCCAAATGAGACAGTAGCTAATTTCTTTCGCTGCGAAGAACGCAGCTACTATCGCAGATGACCTTTGTGTTCGTATATACGCGGAAGGCGACCAGCACAAACTGTTATAAGGCAGGCCGGATGTCCCTTTAAGGTATTTTACGTGACTTTGGCTTCTTAGCCGTACTTTCAGTCTTCTGTACAGCCGTATCGGCTGAGAAGACTATTATAACGACTTTATCAGTTCGTCCATAGATTAGAAAGTTAACTAGATATACCGTCTTACTTCTTCCCGTCCTACGCGGAGCTCTGGCGGTAGTTGCGGCTACTAATACATCTGCTAATGCTTTTGCTTTCGAAGCAGCAGAAGGCAAAGCATTAGCAGAGGTATTAGTAGCCGCAACTATCGCCAGAGCTCCGCGTAGGACGGGAAGAAGTAAGACTGTATATCTAGTTAACTTTCTAATCTATGGTTCGTCCCTCACTTTTTTTCAACTTCGCAACGGTACCAGAAATTGACGACCACGGTTTACAACGTTAGATTCAGTATCTAAAGTTAGTTAAAAAAACACGGCAAATTAAAACATCTCTACTTCCTCATAGCTGATAGGTTTCCTAGACGTAACTAAAAGAAATAATAACATTTGATCGTCGAATTGAAATCATAAGAATAACACGCAGCCGTAAAAACAAAAGGATTTCAGCTTCGTTTAAAGGGACAGTACTTCGTTAGCCATTTTTATCAAATTTCCTCGATACACTACCGGATGTAGTTTTTTAAGAAATCATCAAACAATTATTTAGTGGTCCACGAGCCCGATTTCAGTGTTGAACGTGGCATTTACCTGTATCTTTCTCATGTTTTCTTGCAGTCCCCCGCCGTTTAGCTTATTCCCGCCAAAGCAGGCCAAGCAGCGAACTAACGTTGAATGAACGATTAGGGACTATATTCGATCGCACGCCTGACGACGGAATCGGGAAAGAAACCTGCCAAAGTAAAGGCACACTGAGAAGCTGCGTTCCTCGAGCATTACAGCAAGGTTAATTAAATAGATATATTCTTTTACAAGGTTGTTCCGTCCCGACCTCATTAACGCGCCCCGCCTATCATGACGTTGCTCGTGACGTCACTGTACTGCCAGCTGATCGCGGAGACGGCCAACAACACAGGCGACAGGCTTAAACATTGGACGATGTATCTCGCTAACAACGTTTATGAGAGAAAATAATTTTTCTTAGCATTATTTTTGAACGTTACGAGTATAGTACAGATAACAGTGAATGTGAAAAGGAAAAAAAAATGAGCTTTTGAATTAATAAATTGTGCCAAAAAAGCAGCAGATCGTGTGCTTGTTTTCCACTATTTTGGAAATACTGTAGTCGGCCGAAATTCATTCAGTCTGCCGTGTGTGCATGAAATCATGACGGGAAAAAATTTATCAATGAATTTGTCAGTGCATTATTCCGGAATGGACCAAGGCTATTATGATATTATGGTATCTGTAAACGGAAAACGAGCGCTATAACAATTGTATAGTATGAAACAACTGCCAACGACCGTAAATATTTCTGTTATGCTGCAGTCATGGTCATGCATTATTGCACCACAGATGTTAGGCCTAGATTTTTTTTTTTGGGGGGGGGGGGGGTAACCACCCCCGGGAACACCACCATCTACCCACCCCACTCACATGAACACCCGAGATAGTGAATAACTAAGGCATTGTCACATAGTTAAAAAAAATGCAACATTACGTGTATAATTGCAGACTACTGGGGAAGGGGATGGCTTGCTGCATTAGCTGATTACCCTACTACCTGGGACATTATTTTTAATTCATCATGATCCTGCTCCCCGCCCCCCTCCCCCCCCAAAATATATATATATATATATTTCGTGAATGTGCGACAGCGCAATATACCGCAGCACACCACTAGCCAACAACCGCAGCAAAGGAAAAAAAAGGAGCACGTTCCCTTCACGGTAAAATTAAAATCAGAAAGCTCACGTAATCTTATTTACAGAGATCAGGGGTGTTTGTTGTCTGCACGTGTTGGTATTTAGGTTTTCATTTTTTTTTAATGAAGATGACAAGAAAAATCCTAGAAACAAGGGCGCACCCAGGAATTTTCTTTGGAAGGGGCAAACAAAATTGAAAAAGGGTCCGAAAGCTAATACTTTTTATTTTTTTTATTTCAGTAATTTTTTTTCAGGCATCTAAGAAGCTTACTTTGAGAAATTTTACTTAATAGTAGTAAATTCCTTATTTATTTGTTCAGCTTCGATGTAAATAATTTTTCACACTTTTTTTGAGCGGGGGGGGGGGGG
>JAHWFP010037135.1:0-28056 GCA_023313725.1 Lithobius niger
AGTCTGTTCCATGCTATTGGCAAAGTACTCTAATAAAAAGCCATCATGACCAGTCGATTTCTTTAGTTTTAAGTTTTTAATAATATCAATGATATCATTCTTATTTGGTTTCAGAATCTGCAGTAATTAGAACAGGTTTTTTTATGTCTATTCTCACAATTATTAATATCGGATAATAATAATATTTATTGACATAGTTAATTGTGCGTATAGGGTCAAATAGAGAAGGATCACTAATGCATGACCGGATCTAAAAAAAAAAACATGTACAATAATTAAATTTACTTCCAATAGAGTGGAAATTCTCCATATTACGCTTACTTCCACACTCCAGATAGTCCTTATCTAGCAAATTTTCGACTGCAGCCTGCAGTGTTTCAGGCTCTTCGAAGGTAAGTTTATCTTCTGTTTACATTCTTCGTTGTGAACACGATAGCCATCCGAGTTTGAGATCGCCGCTTCGCGTAGCCTCCCGAATTTAGAAGGCCATTCGTCACTGCCAAGCCTCACGTCTTCAGTAGGCCGTTCCCAACATCTCAGTTTCCATTTTGCATTCAGTTCTTTTCTCAGGTCGACTCCAATTAGGTTAGACACTTGAGGGGAGGAAGGGCCCTGTATATTCATCAGTGGTACGTTTCCAATTTCATGGAGCTTAATTGCAACAGATTCCAAATTTCTCAGGTGTCTGTCCCATCTAGAATTCGAACGAATCAGTGTCTCTGCTCTGTCCCACATCATTTCATGCTAGTTTTCCATGCAATGGACTGCTATGCCGTTATCCTTCTTCTTGTTCCTGACATTCCCCATACGTTGGCCAAGCCGTGTCCGAACACCTTTTTTCGTCTCGCCAATACGGCATTGCAGTCCTACTGAAGATGGCCTACTGAAGACGTGAGGCTTGGCAGTGACGAATAGCCTTCTAAATTCGGGAGGCTACGTGAAGCGGCGATCTCAAACTCGGATGGTGATCTGTTTACATTCATTCATTCACCATTTGGCAACTACCTATTTCTGCTGATAAATGTAGTGTTTTCCATATCGGAAATCAAAACCAAAATATGAATTTTTCCTTATCCCAAGGAAATTCCTTGCTGCACCTCTGTTAACAAAAACTCTGGGTGTCCGGTTCTTTAGTGATCTAAAGTCCAACTTGCACTGTGTTAATATCGTTAAAGCAGCTAATCAAAGAGTTGCACTTATTAAACGACTATTTACGGCCGAAGATGTGTAAATGCTTACGAGGGCTTTGTTAGGCCAATATTGGAATACTCCAGTCCAGTCTGGAACCCACACTTGCTTGGTGATATTGATCTGATTGAAGGCGTTCAACGTCGTTTTACCAAATTCAGCATAAAAAACAATCGTATGCTGAACGTTTGACCACGACGGGGCTGGTTTCCCTTGAGTTGAGAAGGCTCTGGGCTGATCTCTTTTTAACATTCTTTATGTTGAACAACCTCATAGATTTTGACTACTCAAAATTGTTTGAGCTCCAAGTATGTGGCAAAACTCATGGCCACGCTCTGAAACTAGTTGTGCCGATTGCGCACAAGGATGTACGAAAATCGTTCTTTACTTGTCGGATTGTGCCTATTTGGAACTCCCTACCAGCTGATGTGGTGTCTTCTACAACGATCGACGTTTTTAAAAACTTGTTTGGACATCTCTAGGTATCTTTTTAGACCCTTTTAAAATTTAATTATTGCACATGTTTTTATTTGATCCTGACATGCGTCAGTGGGTCATCCTCCATTTGACCTTGTGTTTGGTCCTCTCCAGGTATCTTTTTGGACCCTTTTAAAATTTTAATTATTGTACAAAAAAGTCCGTAACGTAGATGCTCATTACTGTAGAACCCTGCATCAAATTTATTTCCAATAGAGTCCAATTTATTTCATATTACGCTTACTTCCACACTCCAGATAGTTCCTTATCTAGCAAATTTTCGGACTCTTCGAAGGTAAGTTTATCTTCTGTTTACATTCATCGTTGTTGATGCAGGGTTCTACAGTAATGAGCATCTACGTTACGGACTTTTTTGTACAATAATTAAAATTTTAAAAGGGTCCAAAAAGATACCTGGAGAGGACCAAACACAAGGTCAAATGGAGGATGACCCACTGACGCATGTCAGGATCAAATAAAAACATGTGCAATAATTAAATTTTAAAAGGGTCTAAAAAGATACCTAGAGATGTCCAAACAAGTTTTTAAAAACGTCGATCGTTGTAGAAGACACTACATCAGCTGGTAGGGAGTTCCAAATAGGCACAATCCGACAAGTAAAGAACGATTTTCGTACATCCTTGTGCGCAATCGGCACAACTAGTTTCAGAGCGTGGCCATGAGTTTTGCCACATACTTGGAGCTCAAACAATTTTGAGTAGTCAAAATCTATGAGGTTGTTCAACATAAAGAATGTTAAAAAGAGATCAGCCCAGAGCCTTCTCAACTCAAGGGAAACCAGCCCCGTCGTGGTCAAACGTTCAGCATACGATTGTTTTTTATGCTGAATTTGGTAAAACGACGTTGAACGCCTTCAATCAGATCAATATCACCAAGCAAGTGTGGGTTCCAGACTGGACTGGAGTATTCCAATATTGGCCTAACAAAGCCCTCGTAAGCATTTACACATCTTCGGCCGTAAATAGTCGTTTAATAAGTGCAACTCTTTGATTAGCTGCTTTAACGATATTAACACAGTGCAAGTTGGACTTTAGATCACTAAAGAACCGGACACCCAGAGTTTTTGTTAACAGAGGTGCAGCAAGGAATTTCCTTGGGATAAGGAAAAATTCATATTTTGGTTTTGATTTCCGATATGGAAAACACTACATTTATCAGCAGAAATAGGTAGTTGCCAAATGGTGAATGAATGAATGTAAACAGATCACCATCCGAGTTTGAGATCGCCGCTTCACGTAGCCTCCCGAATTTAGAAGGCTATTCGTCACTGCCAAGCCTCACGTCTTCAGTAGGCCATCTTCAGTAGGACTGCAATGCCGTATTGGCGAGACGAAAAAAGGTGTTCGGACACGGCTTGGCCAACGTATGGGGAATGTCAGGAACAAGAAGAAGGATAACGGCATAGCAGTCCATTGCATGGAAAACTAGCATGAAATGATGTGGGACAGAGCAGAGACACTGATTCGTTCGAATTCTAGATGGGACAGACACCTGAGAAATTTGGAATCTGTTGCAATTAAGCTCCATGAAATTGGAAACGTACCACTGATGAATATACAGGGCCCTTCCTCCCCTCAAGTGTCTAACCTAATTGGAGTCGACCTGAGAAAAGAACTGAATGCAAAATGGAAACTGAGATGTTGGGAACGGCCTACTGAAGACGTGAGGCTTGGCAGTGACGAATGGCCTTCTAAATTCGGGAGGCTACGCGAAGCGGCGATCTCAAACTCGGATGGCTATCGTGTTCACAACGAAGAATGTAAACAGAAGATAAACTTACCTTCGAAGAGCCTGAAACACTGCAGGCTGCAGTCGAAAATTTGCTAGATAAGGACTATCTGGAGTGTGGAAGTAAGCGTAATATGGAGAATTTCCACTCTATTGGAAGTAAATTTAATTATTGTACATGTTTTTTTTTTAGATCCGGTCATGCATTAGTGATCCTTCTCTATTTGACCCTATACGCACAATTAACTATGTCAATAAATATTATTATTATCCGATATTAATAATTGTGAGAATAGACATAAAAAAACCTGTTCTAATTACTGCAGATTCTGAAACCAAATAAGAATGATATCATTGATATTATTAAAAACTTAAAACTAAAGAAATCGACTGGTCATGATGGCTTTTTATTAGAGTACTTTGCCAATAGCATGGAACAGACTCCTGAATTTATGGAAATTTTAATAGATGCCATCATTGACACTGAAACTTGGCCTGACGAACTTAAAAAACAGACAATAAGACCAATTTATAAAAAAGGTGAAAAAAATATATACAGTAACTATCGACCAATTGCCTTGCTTCCTGTTCTTAATAAAATTATTGAGAAATATTTTGTGAACTGTATTCAAAAATTTCTAAACAAATTTCAACTTTTAAATAAAAATCAGTTTGGGTTTAGAAAGGGAATTGGAACTTTAAATGCACTCAATGTAATCAATAATGATATTGAATGCACTGAATAAAAGTAAACATGTTGGTGTTATTTCAATTGATTTTAAAAAAGGTTTCGATACCATCGACAAGAAAATTTTGTACAATAAATTATCGAATATTGGCATTAGAGGAAAAATGCTTCACATTTTGGCAAATTATATGCATTAGCAAAGGCGGTAGCCGTGAAGAGGAAGGATTGTCCTTATTACCATTTTGATTTATATAATGAATTCGCGTCACACTCCCGTGTTAAAGCTAAAATGTCCGTTGCATGTTTAGCTTGCCGTCCTATATTACAAATAACGGACAAAGACGCTAATACAGAGCAGTGTACAAAGAAAAACGTGCACTGAATGAGCGAGCGAAGCGAGCAAAATCAGTGCATTTCCAACGAGTACAAATAGAAGCAAGATGCAAGACTTAGACTGAACATTAAAGGGTATGTTTCCTTAATGGTTGTGCAAACCATAATTGATAAAGATACAATACATTAAAAAAAAGCTAATCTAAACTGCAAGGTATGCCAAAGTAACACGAATTAGTAAACAAAAACGATCTCGTTTGATGCTTAAGGTAAGGTTTAACTGATTCGAAGTCAAAACAGCAAAGGAACACAAATAAACTTTCCTGTAAGGTTTCAGATACTGCAGTGTTGCTATACTGTTTAGTCCACATGAAACCTTACTGCTGCATCCAACCATTAGACACGTAAATACAATTAAAGTCAGGGCCCAAATTTTAAAACTTTTTATACCCAAACAAAGGAATAAAAATGTAAGGTTACACATTCGACTACTTTCTTGGCTAAATTTTTTCAGTGTTCTTCAGTCACGTCATTTACTTATCGTTCATCACCTTACTGTTTTCAAAGACTCGCACGAACCCTCAATTACCTGTAGAGCTGTTGTAAACCCACTAAGACAATTAGGTTTTAAGCATTTTCCAGCGATGTCGTGTAGTCAAGTAAAATGCACCAATCATTACCAGAAGTATCGTGTGCAAAAATAATATTGTTAAAAAGAAAATTTTTAATACACCAGTAAGGTTTCACGTGGACTAAACAGTATAGCAACACTGCAGTATCTGAAACCTTACAGGAAATTTTATTTGTGTTGCTTGGCTGTTTTGACTTCGAATCAGTTAAACCTTACCTTAAGCATCAAACGAGATCGTTTTTGTTTACTAATATAGACAATGTGCAGTAAAAATTGCAGATTCTCAAAGTGATTGGAACATCGTTCAATACGGGGTTTTACAGGGATCTATTCTTGGTCCTCTACACTTCATAATTTACATAAACGACTTGCTTGAAGAAAAATTTCATTGTAAAATTACCCTATATGCTGATGATATTCTATGATTTCAATGAATAAGAAATAAGAAAAAATGATCTTAAATCTACAAAATGATTTTAATAATCTGAATCGCTATCTACATAATAATGAATTATTTATTAATAACGAGAAAACACTTTTTTTGCATGTGGTAACCTCACGTACTGAAAAGAAAAAAATGTATAATTTACTCGCACAATGAAAACTGAAAAATCTCATTTGTAACAAATGCCCACAGATTAAGCAAGTTGCAACATTGCTTTACTTGGGAATCTTAATAATATGACGAAAATTGGAAATTCTATTCGCACATTGAAACTCTAAAGAAAAATTTACGTAAAATTATTCCTACTCTTTTCCTAATAAATAAAACTTATGGCATCTAAAGTAAAAAAAAATTCTATAAGAGTCACGGATACTCACTTAAGTATGTTATGCATGTACTTTTTTCGATCAACAACTGAAAACTATATTGAAAGACTTCAGAAAACTCTAAATAAAGCAACAGAAGCTCTTTTTAGAAATTCACAAAACTCATTGACAAAAGACATTAAAAAAATACAATCTTTTAAGCTTTAAAAAAATTGTTCAAATTGACATTGATTGTAAACTCCTATTATGACAATACTTATCAAGAGAAAACATACAGAGAGGGTCGAAACTTTTCCGCTTGGTTGCAAGTACCAACACGCAGAAATTCATATGGCAAAAATGACTGGAATTGACCATTCCTACAATCCTTAACGAGATACCCTTTGAAATTAGAAAGCAAATAAATAGAGGGAATATTAAAAGGATTATAAAAAATTGGCTTTTAACCTTGTTGTAATACTATAATTGAAAACTACCATGTATGAATTCACTGATAAATGAAAATATGTACATATTTTGTTGTTATTTGTAAATATTTGATATTTCAGTGCACTTACAAGCCATGTTGGCTTCGTGCATGTACATGCTTAATTGCTGTACCATACTATACTGTATACTGAAATAAATTATTATAAATTATTAGTATTATTATTATTTAACTTTTATTTTTTATTTATTATTCTGATTATAGTGTTTCTTATTTTTGATTTAGAAAGTTCTCTTAAAACTGCCGTGCGCTTCGTTTGGCAAAGCGCTTCAGCGCTTATCTGAATCACTGTCCCGTTTGCATGAGCGCTTCGTTTGCTGAAGCGCTCATGACTGTTCCGTTTGCAGGTGCTGAGAAAGTGCTTCGAAGCAACGCGAAGCAGAAAAATTGGTGTTTTTTTGGCTTAGCTTCAAGATGGCCGCCCCCTTGTACGTGGACGCTATCGACGTGACGTGAGATAATGGGACATTTTTCAGCTTAGCGGTCGACTCTACTGAGACTAACAGACGCCATACCGATAATTAGTTTTGTGTGCTCGCTGAAACACTAATTTATAAAACAAATTTTCAAAAAATAACGTTGCAATTCTTGATTTCCTATTCGTTTCGCTTATCCCTAACAGGATCGAGTTGCTTGCTCCAGTTTTGTGATAGTGTTGAGCTATCTCACTGGGCCCTGGTGTAGAAACGGCAGTGTTAAGTGTGACTGACTCGGTTTGAGTGGCGTTTGGCTGAGTCGGCAGTATTAATCGAAATTTCTTCGTCGTCCTGGCAATCGTACTCAACTTCCACAGTCGTGTAATGAACAAGAATCATACCCGAAGGCAAAAATTTGTCTTCGCTAGATGCGTTAATTACCATTATCGGTATCAATCCGGTAGGTGACGTATTGATTAGACATCTACCCAAACAAATCAGCAAATTGGGTTTACATTCGAGAATAAATGCGCCACTTTGTATTTCAGGATATGCAATATGTAAAGTTCCAGTTATAGTTGTCTCTGAGTAGCTAGGCAGTACAGTATCCTTAAATAAAGATACAGGAATTTCTTCATAAAATTCACGAGGTGTGGCGTTCCATTGAGATTGTGGATTTTCGACTGTATCTGCGTCGGATGAAACATTGATTGTTGCTGCGTGTTCGTATGAAACTTCTTACTGTTCGAAATTTGTAATTTCTCTATTTTGATTATAAGCCTCCCATGCATCAAATGGCGATGGGGAAAGCCTAAATTTTAGCTAACCGATTTCCAAAATCTGGTCGAACAGTTTAACTTTACTAAATCGGGTTGTTGTGGTAAAAAATCATAGCCCAATAAAATGTGGATTGATCCAAAACTGCCATTAGGAACGATTCTAAATTTTTGTTCCCGAGAAAATCCACATTTACTTATTTCCGTGGTCAAAATTCGGTTTACTGATATTTAGTTCCACCAACGCCTATCAAAGCTGTCGGTGTTTGTGTTGTAGCTACGCTGCACTTTATGCGATAGTCGTTTAATAATTCTTCAGCTGTGGATGTTTCAATTAAGGAAATTCCTGCACCTGAGTCCAATAATCTTAATTTGCTAAAATGTCCAAATTTAAAAATTAGGTGAAGTCTTGGGTGCGCTGCTTTAGCGTTATAGCCTAAGCAATTCACCAAAACTTGCTCCGATGTGTTGTTGGCGTCTGTCAACGAGACGTGAGCCAACATGTTTGACAGACCATTAGTGTCTATTTCAGCCGCTGAATGGAGTTGGTGTGGCGTCGCTTCGGTCTGCTGTCGTGATTTCCGAGCGAGCAAGATTTTGCGTTTCGCTTGTCGGTTCGCACGTTTCTGTTCAGTGATGACGGTTGGGTTAGACGTGTTATCCCAATATATCAAACATATTGTAGGTGCAGTAATTTTAGCCAACAAGGGAATGCGTAGCTTCCATTCTGATTGATTTCTATCTGAAATCAAAATTCATTCACCTGCTGAAAGCAGCTGAGATTTGCACTCATTTGAGTCAGAGATGCCACGGAATTCAATTAATCGTTCCTCGCCAATCAATTCTAAAACGATTGGATTATTAGTCTGTACTCGTGATAATTCAGAGTGAAAATTTGTAGAGTCAGCACCGTCTTCAAATAAAATAAGAATGGCTGAATCACAAGATAAATTATAAGCAGTATTGACTTCTTTCAGGAAGCGTGTGAAAGTGTTTTCCAAATGAGCGTTGGCGTTTAGATATGGAGCCACATATTCTTCTGGAATAGCACCAAAATAAGCTGCAAGCCTGGGCAAAGTAAGCGTACTGTCTTTGAGCGCTAATTTCTGCTGGTGCCAGTCTACTTTCGAATACAGATCGAGAAGTAGGCCTGCAGTGTCAAGTGTGGAATGAATTCTTGTCTTCTTAAATAAAACATTTGTCTCCTCCCTAATAGATGATTGTGCGTCTGCATCATAGTCAGGATTTACAGTATTCATAACGCAAGTCGGAATGTCATTTGCGTTAGAATAACCAGCCAGCTCGAAGTACCTGTTTCCCTTCGAACTGTCAACTAGTTTTTTGACTGCTGTGGCTCTGTGAGCTTCGAGCAACCTGAACTTGATTGGGGCTCGGGTCTTTGTTATTCATACGCTGACGATTATATTGAGCTAAATTCAGTTGTGAACCGTCTCTAGTGCCAATATTATTATTGCCTCGGCGATTACTTCCCATACTTTTCTTGTTAAAGGTGCTTCTTTGTGGAAGTGGTTTCCCTTCAGCAGCCAAACTTTTTTGCGTTTCCGGTCTTTACTGCTTCCAATTTACTGTCTAGAGTTCTGCAATTTTTGCTGAGGTGGAATTTGTTGAAACACCGGAAACAATCGCGTTGTTCCGTATGTTCCTGCTGTACTGCAGAAACCCGTGCTTCTCCCAATGAATCACGAAGCCTAATATTTTTAATTTCCTTATTTTTACGTTCAAGTTCCTGCAAAACCTTAGCTAGGTCTGCTGCTGCCACTGTTGCTGTTTTATCTAGAGGCGAAATTGCATCAGACGAAACTTTAGCAGGTTGTTGATTTCGGATGTAATGATTTCTTTCATTAATCTCCGTTTGGGGCTTTAAAGTCTTATGTAACATGTCCTCCCATGTTTTAGGACAAATAGTTGCTAAATAAGTTTCTAAAATGTCGGGCATAGCTGCACGAAAAGTACAACGTAACACCTCGTCACGTGATCTCTCTTTAAGTGCTCTTTCAAAATCATCAGATGGCTGAACCATCCAAATTTCGGTTGCCATTATTTCTAACCTATCTGCGAATTTTTCAATGTCTTCACCAGGCAACATTCTAGCCCTGTGAAAATAGTTCTAGTTCTTCTTTACCTCCAGCACCAAACCTTTCCATTAAAATTGACTTAAAAGAAGCCCAATCTGAATGATTGGAAGCAATCGAGCTTGTTGCTAAAAATCTGGCAGCTCGCCCTTTACACTTGTTTGTAGCGGCTGCTGTCAATTCACAGTCGGGAAGATTTTTATCAATTTTCCTAAGATTATCTGTCAGGAGCAAAAATGTGAAAACATCGGTACCATCTTCACCAGAAAAAGAAGTCAAATTGTTCTTAGCATTTCGTACGTCTTCTCATAGACGTGTGCTGTCATTATTATTACTGTTACCATAATTATTTAATTGTCTAGTTTGCAAACTGTCAACTATATTACGCAAAGCTTCAACGTGACTATCGTTTATGTGTTGTAAACGATCACGCTCTGCACGAAGCGAGTTTGGACCTGTTGACCCACTACCAACCAAGGGGGTTTCCGGTGGCGTATGAATGGGCGCTGGTCGCAGTCGTCGTTCATTACGTTTCTCGGAATGAACGACGACTGCAACCAGCGTCACTACGCAAGTCACGAGAGTAAGCAAACTGCTCATCGTGTCGAGGCATGTCATGAGCCAAAACAAATGGAATATTAACAGACCTTTCATTATTAAAATCATGATGGGAATTATGATGAGAGGAAACAAAACTATTATTACTTCTCTTATCTGGCGAAACACTGGCTGCTCTATTGTCAGAGTGAACAGCTGATTCATTATCGGAATCCACCTGTGCACGCTCGTGAAAAGAGCTGCGTGAGTGCTGGCTCGTGACCTTGGCTTTACTACGGCACATGGCTTGCTCGCGTGCCGGTGCTCTATGTGCAATTGACGGCGTGTGTTGCCGCAGTCGTCCTTGCCGAGATAAGGACCGTAACCCAGCCTGAGAAACAACATTTAAATTTTCAGATTCAATTAAACGAGGGTTTGCTTTAATAAGCCTTCCCCTTGTCGAGTGTTTTAGCTTATTCCTAGACACAGGAATTCTGACTAAACCACCACTAGAAGCAGATTTTCTAGTTTTAACCATGGCTTATATAATGAAACCAACAAAACAACAAAAAAAAAATTCGTGCGTAAGCAACAACAACAATAAAAAAAAATTGTTAGCCTATTATTATTTCTAAGGCTTAGTTTCATTGATAGCCACTATGCAACCTTACTATTTAGTTAACACACTTTTTTTTCACACAATTTGGTCCCCTTTCGCTTGCCTTTTCAACTTTTTTTTCAAGATATGGTATCTGCTGCTAACAAAGGAATTGGGCATGAGCTTTTAAAATTCGAATTTAAACTTCTGACATCATTGTAAACCTCGCACTTTCCCTAATTATCGGAAAAGTGGCGGGTTTCCAGTGTGTAAGCTAAACAGCTTACACCGGCCGATTAATTATTAACAGCAACAAATATCACACAATATCACAACAATGGCAAGCAAAAGAAGGGAGACCACACAAGTTGTTTCTGGTTTAATTAAACTTGATTTATTCAAAGTCAAGTGCTGGGTTAGGGTTTAGTTTGGTTCCCTCTTATCCCAAGTTAAGCACTCTTAGCTAATGTTATTATCGTTACTGGGGCGTCCTTGCCAAAGTTAGGCCTGGACCTTAGTCAAAATGAGCTAGGCTAACTTTCCTAAGTTCAGCATGAATTCAATTCATAAATCAGAGTTCTACTTAGCTTATAACTGTTGTCGGGTCCTAGAGTCAGGAGCTCTGTGGCAGGCAACCTCTCTCCATCTGAGTTGGTCCGGAGTGAGAGAGCTGCTTTAGCAGCTGGGCCTTTATATACCCCAGCAGCTAACTGTTCCAATAGTAAAGGTAAAGCAGAACAAGTTGGGTCTCGAACCCGGACTAATTCTAATATTAGCAATGAGGTAATGCTCTGATCTTTAAGAAGTATCTGGATAGCTGATACTTGGCAGCTTGCCTGATATGCAAGGCTGAGGCTGAACTGAGCTAAGCGGGGATGCTTAGCGAATATAATTTATTAATTTAATTGCCAAATGAACGTTGTATAATACAAGTTGGGTTAAAAGGAGCAAGATCGGTGATTGATAGAGTATCGGTGGGTACCGAGACCGGTTACCGATATATCGGTATAAATTAAAGGATTAAGCCAAATACCATATATTTACATCATATCAAAAACCAAAACTATTAAAAAGGGGCCGCCGAGTTCCGAATGGTTCAAAGGAGTGATATCAACACACCGAAACATTCGCCAACTTAATCGCACCGAATAATACTTTGGACGTTAAATGAAAACTGGAACATTGCTACGGAAAGTAGCATGTTCTAGTTTTCATTTAAGCTTCGAATTATTAAGCGGTGCGATTAACTTGGCGAATGTTTTGGTGTGTTGATATCATTCCTTTGAAGGGCCGAACCATTCGGAACTTGGCGGCCCCTTTTTTCCAGATTTGGTTTTTGATATGATGACCCTTTCTTGCTAGCACGCGAAGAAACTGTCCTTCCCCGGACAGCTTTCTTCAAACTAAAATTAGATTTTCAAAACGCTAAGATAAAGTTAAGCTCAGGGATATGCAGCCGGAGAATGCTTAGTGACTTCTGGGTTTTAACTCCGCTTTAACGTAATCTATAGAGGAAGAATAATGCGGAGACTGTTCCCCAGAGGCTAGCTGTGTATAGCAGACACTAACCATACAAAGGCACATATTCAGTGACGTACTTTATATAGGGACTAAATTAAACTTAAGGTTCTGCATGTTGCTTCATTAGGAAGCAGCCGTACAGTTGATAGCAATGACGATTGTGAATGGCTTAATTTAGGCTAAGTACCCTACTTCCCGATATATCGGTATCGGATCGGCAACAGTATCTGCACGATAAGACCATCCGATCTTTATTATTATTAACTAATCAAAGGTTATCATTAAAGTATAACATCGTCCATTTGGCCATTAGCACTAATTATTTAAGATCATGAATCACTAAGACAGCATTTGGCTTCAACACTTCTAGCCCAGTGCACAGCAATGGCCTAGTGCACCTTGGCTAGAAGCCAGCCTTGAATTTTCCGGATTTGTCCTTTATAACTCAGTGGTTCTGGATTGGCTCTGGAACCTTCCACCCACCTATCCACACTGGACAGCACCAGTTCAGACCAGCCCCTCGAACCGGGTCAGAACCAGTATGGTTCAGAGCCCTCAGACAATGGGAACCAGTTCCCAAACTGGGTATAAATAAGAGTTCCCCCCAGAATTAAACAGACTTGGATTCCAATTCTACACAGTGAGGCTGCCAGTCTCTGAGCTCCCCGGACCAGGATCCTTCAGTTGCAGAAGCTAAGTATAAGTTGTGATTGATTGAGTACAGTTGTTGGACTTAGAATAGTCAGAGTATTAGTTAGACTTAGAATAGTAAAAGTGCAGTTGTTGCGATAGTAGATAATAGGCCTAACACTGGCAAGGACGCATTAGCGTTATAGAAATAGAGCCTGGTCCCTTTAAGTTAAGGAGTACATTAAATGGGAAGTTAAAAGGCAGAAATATAAACCCACTAACACTAACCGATTTGGCTTGAATAAACTTACGTTCGTTAACCAAGATAAATCTGTGTGGTCTCACTTACTTGCATACCGATTGTGTGATCTTGTTTAGTTGCTGCAGTTAAGTTAATAGCCGGCCGGTGTGGAGCGTAGATCTCTACACACACTAAACCTGCTGTAAATCCCAATATAGAAGGATTTACGCAAGGTTTACAACAGTTCCGTGGGTAACCTGTGAGCGGCTCTGTTCAATAATAAACTCTCAATGCAGCGTTGCAAGAAAGAATAGGCTTAACCTCGAACGCAATAGGCCTAATTTATCTGCTGTTATCGCTAAAAATTAGGCTTGAAAATTCTGAACGCTTTAGAATTATTTAAATGCTATTTTCACCCCCAAGCTAACATCGTTCGACCTACAATTGTGACAATTTCAACTTTAAAAAAATTAGCGTTCGCAGATGAAGTACTATGTGCTAGAGGTGTGCGCTTCAACATCGTCGTAGGAGGCGGCATAGTAAGACGCGGACGGCCGCAGATCTATTGAATCTTTTGATTAATGTAAAGCTCGTTACGGATGATTGTTTGGCTTTTAGTTAAATACTTTATTATTAATATTTTAACTCGAGGAAAGATACTCTGCAATAATTATAAACAATGCAGGCATTATTGGAGGTGGCACGCTCTTTGTTAGCTCACCACAGTGGCTAACGTGGCATTTTAACTTTAGATAGCGGCGATGGTAGAAAAGGCTACAAATAAAGAAACAGAAACGAAAAGTGGGAACAAACTAAAGTGTCTTAAAATTAATACGAAACGTAGCTTTAGGCCTACCTAAACAAAAATGTGAAAAAGACCAGCTAAGAGCTTCACATCAAACAGCAAAAGCTCAAACGTAGCCGACCGAGTATTACACCCAGATTTTTAAGGGTAAGTATAAATTTAAAATAAATTTTATCCGCTCCGCCTACAATAGGCCCAAAGCCTGTTTCGTAGTTATAGCACTATTAAGCTTAAGGGGTCAAGGGTCTATCTTATAGGATCACAACTGCTTCCTAAACCTCCAGCTTAGCCTAGTGCACTTTGGCCAGAAGCCAGGTAATGAGTTATGAAGCTTTCTTATCAATGTTAGGTCTAATACTCTGGTAATTATAACGGCCTGACCATTTTAGTCCTTACTGGGGTTACTCAACTTCTACTTAACTTTTGCTCGTTGAGGTCCTGGGTCCGAGGGCTCAGAAACTAGCAGCCTCAGGGTGTCAGAATTGCAATCCATGTCTGTTTTATTCTGCTGGGGGCTTGCTTATTTTTACCAATTGATCATTTTATATACCCTAGAGGGCTAACTGATCCTATAGTATGGTTTGGGCTGAGCATGTCTGAACTTGTTCTTGGGCAAATCTGGGCTTTATCTGCTGGCTGGTTGGAACCGGATCTCTCTAGATTGAGCAGGTGGATCCAGAAGGTTCCTGAGTCCACTGAGCTCTAAGGTGAATCTGCATAACTCATGACCTGGCTTCTGGCCAAAGTGCACTAGATGTGCTAGACTAGATGTGCTTATAATGTTAGCCTACAATTCGTGATTAATGAATGCTGGTTTATTCTTAATTACTGATTGGATGTTGCTGTTAATTAATGTTATCTTTTATTATGCTAATAACGAGGATAATCGGATGGTTTATTGTGCCAATACAATACTGATTCGATATTGATACCGAGATCTTATTGGATTAAAGCTTAATTCTACTAAATTAAACCATTAATACTTAGTTTTAGATCGGCCTAAATGACCAGCCCATGCATTTGCATGCACAGTGTTTAATACTAGGTGTCTACACTCTTTGTGTAAAACTAGTTGCCTCTTGATTAGCGGGTAACCTAAGTCATGAAAAGATTTCCTGAAAAGAAGGCCTTTTTTGACAAAGAACTGTTTATTTTCGTCCTGTTCAGGTGCTTGAATTTCAGCCGTCTTCCCAACAATTAGTCAGTGTTGGGCAGTTTTTCTGCAATTGAGCAAATTTTGTTTTGTCAATTTTTAGAGTTTGACAAACTCATCTGTCTGAGGGCCAAGTATGGCGTTATCTAAACGATCGGTTTTAAGATTGATAAAGCCTTCCGTCGCTTCTGGTGGAGTGATTTCACTTGATTCAGACTCACTATCTGAATCTTCACTTCCGCCACTGCCACTATCTGTCTCTGGATAATTAAGGCGAGTGATTGGCAGTTGTTGCCCGAGTTTGGTTTGCGATCGAGTTACTGCGTTTGTTAAAGGTGTAGGCAGCTGCATATCCATTTCTTCCAAAATTGTTTGAGAACGAACTCGTAAAAGCATTTGAAAATACGGGCCCATATGGTCTGTGACAGTGCATTTTTTATAATTGTGCGTGCAGTCGTTTGATCGGTTAAATCATTCTTATAATGCGTGTATTCGCCAGTTCTGCTTTGACTAGCTCTTGAGCTATGACGTCATCGGTTGAATGTGTTTTTGCAAACTAATTCTGCGGGGTTACGACCTACACCTTTGGGCATAAAAAATGATCGCACTGTATCAAGGTAGGGCGACAACAATGGCAAACTTTTTCATTGTTGTTAATAAAAACTTCTGAATGCAGAAGGAATTCTCCATTGTCGACACCAAAGAGTGGCATTGTCGAATGGCAGTTTAAAGCCCCAGTGTAATGAAAATGGTAATTTTTTATGCCCAAAAGTGTACATGATTAACACTAGGTTGAGCGGCAGCATCAGCTGCTTCTTGGGCAGTACGTGTGAAGCGCCTAAATATTCCATTGCTGCCACCAGTTTTAACGCCGGCTGCTACGACGTTTGCTTTAGCAGTGGCGTCCTCGTGGCATATACAGTTGCGGTGTTATTTTAGTTACTTTTGGTTTGCTAACGTCGACTTTTATATCAAGCACAGAGGTACTGCTGTCCCACTGAGGGGATAGAGCATCAAAGCCTGGGCTTTAAAAGTAAATAAGTCTAGGTAATTACTGCCACCACAGTGGGGATTAAAGTTACTAGCAGTCTCAAGTTTAAATAATAAAATATCCAAGTTTAAACTATCAAGCTGGCAATCGGAGTAATCTTCAAGGAGTCAGAAAATAATACTCTTGGTTGTTTAATAAACAGTGATTGGTTTAAAACAGTTACATTACTTTTTACAGTAAAAAATAGTTTCAGCAAGTTACATTATGTAATCAAAATTTTGATAAGAAATGGAATTGGTGTTTGCAAGGAACTCTGTTTACATCAGTGTTGCACTTAATGACAAACAGACGAAATAGGCTATTCAAGTAATCAATATTTGTTTGAAGATCACATTCATTTTTAATCCTCATTTTCAAAATGTTTTCAGATATATTACTTGTCCCTATATCGTAATATATGTAATATTTGTGCAAATATATCTAAAAACCTTTTGAAAATGAGTCTTAAAAATAACCGTGATCTTCAAACAAATAGGCCTTCAAACAGATAGTAAACAGTACGATTTTATCAATATTTCACTTTCCAACCAGTTAAGTAGCCCACCAGGATAAAACCTTAGGCAAGTTAAAGAAAACCGTGCTTCCATAACAACCACTCGAACGATTCAGTGGATCACAGTTTTTAGATTAACATTATTTATTTAAAATAAATAGAAAGCTGGTATTTAGGAAGGGGACCGTAAACCCTTAAGATTATGGGGAGACAAAGCTCTATAAAATGCCAAAACTAATGTCCCTTTACTGTTACAAATTAATTTAGAATATGGGCCTAAAGAAACAGTTTCACAGTTAATCTAAACTAGCTACTATCTTTTGCCTGGCATGGCAACGTGCTTTGGTGGATTCCTACCTCCTGACCGGCATAGTAACTGTTCAGTTTTTGTCTGAGCTATGCTACGGATTGAGGGGGCCTCAGAGTTTATATACAAGTGGGTCGGATCCTGGAGACTAACCCACGGACGGGTGAGGGAGCTAGCCTGCTCTGATTAGCTTAAGCCAGGAGCAACGTGAATGCAGGCAGCTGATTGGAGGAGGAGAATTCAAACTTTTGAATTAAGGAGTATGGAGTGTATTATACTAGGGCCAGCTCTGTATGCATAAAGTTTTAACTTAAAAGGAACGAAGTGATTGTCACTGTCAAGGTTGAGAATGAAAATTCAGTATTTTTGTCGGTAATGTAACGGGACGCCGCTGCTACGACAGGCGAGGTGCTTGTAACAGCGCCCGACGCTGGTGAATCTGGGTAGTTTTTATCGTCTACTTTGCGTTTTGGTACTATTTTGGTTGAAACAGCACAACTGCTACAGCCCGACGTCGGGAATGGAGCATTTGGGGTCCTGAATTTAACCCTAACCTAACGATAAAAATACGGATATCGCTGCCACCAAGGTGGGACAACTAGCTAAGCTAAATTTAGAGAATTATTTAATACTTAACTTCTAGTTTCAAAATAAGAACGTTGTTTGGCGTTTAAAACTCCTGGTATTATTTTTTACAAACAAGAAACTTCTGCACTTTACATTTTAGTTATATACAAAAAAAAATGCAACTTAGTTTTTCAATAGAAAACAACGACAGAGAATTGTACATTAAATTCTGACACGGGGAATTTTACATTTAAAATTCAAACATACTTTTTACAAGAACTTGGATTGAGTTCACAACTTAATTACAACAATTTCAATTAGAAAAAGGTGACTTTGTGTAGGCTACGGGGATTGCGCACAAGAGCCCTCTGTTCTATATCTAGCCTCGGCTGAGTGATAGAAGCAGACCTAACCTGACAGCTATGTTTCGAGTGGTACTCCCACTTAATGAAACCGTCCCCATCGAATTCTAGCTAGAAATGGGATGTGCCCTCCATGAAGTACTACGCTTCTGCAAATCTACTAGACTCAATGGCCTTTGTTTACATTAGCTGCGCTAAAGAAATGGTGAAATAAAAGCTGGTTTTAGAAAGGGACCGTGAACCCTTACATTATGGCCGATAAAGTCCTAAATGCCGATGGCTTACCGAACTACAATTTACTTTCAAGTCTAGAGGTTAGATTAAATTAAACTATAAATTTTGAATTGTAGGTCAATAAGTTAAACTTCTAATCTAAACTAAGTTACATACGAACCAACTACCTTCACCCGGCATGGTGACGTTCGGACTGCGGCATCTCCACTCCCGACCGGCGTAACTACCTCTATAGTCTGTTCCACATTATGTTTTCAGAAAACTGACTGTATGATGCCACGTTTCCTTGCACTATGAATGCAAAAACTTGTGAATATCACACTTGTAGAGTCTACACAGTTACTGTTACAGTCTACAAATGGGATATTTACGTATTCTTTGCACTCGTAGTGGAAGGAAACGTGGCGTCATACAATCAGTTTTCTGAAAGCATAATGTGGAACAAACTATAGCCATGAGATTTCTGAGCTGTGTGCTGTCGATGCAGGTCTGCAGGGTTGGTTTTATACCAGCTGCCTGGCAGCCAGGTAGAGGGTTAGCGCAGACCTGTAGGAGAGCGACGGAGGGGGTGAGTGGGGAAGAGAGGTGACTCTTAGAGAGACTGACCCAAACCGGCCGAGCTGGCACTACCGGAAGTCGGCCATGACAGTGCGGACGGGCAGGGTAGCTGGGCTGCTCTCCGTGTTTTTACTGCTTGGGTATAAACGGAGTTAAGTCAACAAAGCGTTTTTAAAGGCTTTGGTAACAATTAGAGGCCTGGCATGAGTGCATTGAGTTTACAACTCTTAAACAACGTGAGAATAGGCCTATAAAAATTATTAAACAACGATATTATGTATCGCCACTATTGAAGGTGGGGGGGGGGAACAAAGTGATTGCTCAGTTTTGACTTACGTATTGTTTTTAATAGAAGGATAGGCTATTGTCGTATTGCTTTGGGCAGGTAGCCACGCTGGAGAGAAGTGGAAGATACCTAGACAAAAATAAACATGATATATACACTGAGTCCGGTAAATAAAAATAAGCATGCACGTTGAGCTTCGGTAGGGTTCATGGCAAGAATTTACGTTAATTACACACGTTTATAGTGCCTAAATAAAAGATTAATTATACCAGCTTAGGTTTGGTTGGAATAAAAATTAGTTAGGTTAGTTTTTACTAGTTTGCAGAAGCAGACAAGTGAAAATTAGCGTCGGAGATTTTTCATAAATAATTAAAGTCATCACCGTAATTATGCATAAAAAATATCAGTTCAAGAGTATCTGTACAGGGTTATGAGGTTAAGTACCTTCGCAGAGGAAGCCTCTACTAGTAAAACACTAAGCTGATGTGTTTGGCTTTTTGCCTAGAAAAAAAAGGTGTAAATTACAAAATATACAAAGTTTTGAATTTCTGCCGTCGGGTTTTTGTTCGGTGGTGTTGAGGTGTCCTCACCACGAGTGTTTGGTACTGGACCACGTTTACACGCCCCCACACGGAAGACTTCATTTGGGGTTCTTGTTGAACGCCAAATAAGTGCTACAACAGAAAAGGTCAGTGCACACAAGACATGCCGAAGAACAAGACTGCCAAGCCATGTAAGATCGACTAAATTTGCAAATACATGCATCAAGGAATACACCTTCATGAGAAATACATCTCCTGCGAAATACATCGCCACATGTTTATAGAAATACACTGTTTACAAAAATTAAAATCGCCGTTTTATATTTTTGGGGGACCAACGTTTTTGTGGCTCAAGAAATTGTTTGTAAAATAAAAATTACATAGTTAAAGGAACACTACTTGCAAAAATTAACTTTGTGCTGTCCGCGCTGCAGATGCAGGAAATTCGCACAGGCCCCAATTGTAGCAAAACATTTAACATATAAGTACAAAGTTTGGGAATGAAAATTACAGTTCATGGTTTTTGTAGTTGATAAATTCAAATGATATAATCGCAACATTTAATGCTCTAACCAGTCAGCCGTCCACAGAAAGTAATTTTTTTATCTGGGAAAACCTCAAAAAAATACCCCTGGGCGCACTCCTCAGGACCTAGCTTGCGATAAGGATCGGAATAGAGGGTACTATAAGCGCATGCGCAACTATAAGCTCTATTTAAAAGTAACAAACTACCACTAGAATGGTTTTTAGGTTACCAAACAACTTGGTTACAAATTAAAAATTACTCTGATGGGTTTAGAGGTAGACCCCATAACTTACACATAAAAATTACAACACTGGGAGGTTTTACGACAGAGTTAACCTTTTGCCCTCAAAGGTGAGACAGACAGCTTTTTTAAAGAAAGCCATTTCGTAGAAAACTTAAAGAGGAGATAGCCAGGGACCACTAAACTTCCTAATGCACATTCCTAATGAACGTAGAATGTTCCTAATGAACATTGTTTACGTGTCGTACAATCTCTGTAATTATCCTTCCACAGAGGAAGGCGTTGATAATGACAGGGAGAATAAACATTGGCACTTAAAATTTAGGTGTGAAGTCCAAAACGGGAAAATAGCTGAAATTTCCTTTTGGTGTGGTTGCACTTTCAACAGACCACTTAACAAAATTAAAGATAAAAATTAACTTCCAGTCAATTTGGACTGAAAATGACGTGTTTTAACATTTTACTGTTTAAACAAAATACCTGCTGAGAGTATCCGCATTTACGTGAAACTTTCCAGGTAAAGGCTCCACCTAAGCAATCTGGGATTTTTGCCAGACATTTGCTTGAGCCAGTGCAACGGGTTGTGATCGCATTCAATGACAAATTTTGTTCCATAAATTTAGGGCCGCAATTTGGCAACAGACCAAATCAAACACGCGCATTCTTTTTCAGTCGTCCCATAGTTTTGCTCACGGGCTGTCAACTTACGTGAGACGTAGAGACAAGGATGTTGTTCTTCTCCAAAAACTTGTGACAAAACACAACCCATACCTCGGTCAGAACAATCACACTGCAGAATGAACGGCTGTGTGAAGTCGGGTGCTCGTAGCACCGGAAACGTCACTAAAGACTGTTTCAAAGTTTTAAAAGCTTGTTGTTTAGCTTCATCCCAAACGACGGGATCGGATGCATCCTTTTTCAAGGAGTCTGTAAGACGGGCACAAATTTCACTGTAGTGAGGGATATATCTTTGATAATATCCTACCAACTAGAAAGGAACGGACACGTTTCTTTGTTTGGGAGCGTGCGAATTTTTGCACAGCCAATACCTTCACATCAGAGGGTGTGCATGATCCATTGCCAACTTCATGGCCAAGGAAAGTAGCTTTGCTGCAAGCGACCTGCGATTTCTTGGCGTTAACCGTCAATCCGGCCTTCTTGACAGCAGAGAGAAAGTTGTATACATTTTCGAGATGCTGTGGCCACGTTTCGGCGCCAACAGCGGTGTCGTCTTGAAAAGGAGTGACATAGTCCTCCATGCCACGAGTGACATTGTCCATCAGCTTCTGAAAGCAGAATGGAGCGTTTTTCATCCGCACGTTCATCATGAGGGGTGCAAACTTCCCAATGGGAGTTGTGATAGTGGCGGCCATTGAAGCCTGTGGCGCACTTGCCAAAATCCACGGTTCAAGTCAAAGATCGAGATAAACTTCCCCTTAGCTGCACGTTCAACACATTCCTCAATGTTAGGAATTGGGTAATCTTTGGTTACCGTATTGTTGTTTAGCTCCCTGTAGTCAGCTACAGGACGTGGGCTGGCGTCCTCCTTTTGGACGATGATCATGGGCGAGCCTTGTGGGGAATCAGTTTCTATGATTAATCCCAAGTCAAGCATACGCTTGATTTCAGTTACAATTAAATCCCTTTCGTACTTCGCGTGGCGATAGTACTTGCAGGGTTTGACTTTAGAGTCAACTAGCTCAACATCCTGAGTGACAAGATCGGTTTTTCCTGGCAGAGTAGAAAAGACACCGTCTACTCGTTCAAATACCTCAAGGAGGTCGTTTCGTTGTGACTTCGTTAAGTCACCTGTCTTTTTGAAAAGACTCATGGCGGCCTTAGCAGTAAGGTGGCCATCACCAGGCTGACCTGTCCAGACATAGTCGGTGTGAGGAATCTCACGTTCATCATTGTACGTGTGGTTATTTGACCCCTCCCTAGGCAAATAGGGCTTGAGAAGGTTTACATGATATATGGTCTCTTTTTGCTGACCAAACGACTTCTTTATCAGATAGTTAGTGTCTGATAAACGTTTCAAAACTTCACAGGGTCCATCCCAATAAATGTCTAACTTATTGGTAGGTGCAGGCTTAAGGACTAACACCTTATCACCTACTTTGAATTTACGTTCAACTGCCTTAATGTCGTAATAGTGTTTTTTATTTTTACACTTGACTTTTAGTGATATTCTCTTAGTGATTTCACGGGAATATTTAAATCTTTGGAACAAGTCCAAGATATATTCCAGGACGGATGGATGAACGTCCGGTTCGCTCCAGTGGCTTTTGACCAACTCCAGTGGGCCTTTGAGGTTGCGTCCGTAGACCATCTCAGTTGGAGTGAAGCCCGTGCTCTCATATGGAGCAGTACGCAGAGCAAACATGGCTCCTGGCAAGCATCGTTCCCAGTCGTGGGGATGTTCGTAACAAACAGCTCGTAGCACCGCTTTGAGCGTTCGGTGGAAACGTTCCACGCTGTTAGATTGCGGGTGGTTCACACTAGAATTAACACACTTTATACCGCATTTTTCTAAGAATAACGTTGTTAACTCAGAAATAAAACATGAGCCCAGGTCAGACTGAAGCTCTGAGGGGAAGCATAATCTTGAAAAGACGAGGAGTAGAGCATCTACAACGCTCTGGCTGTTGGCCTCTTTAAGGGGCACAGTTTTGGGAAACTTTGTTGCCGGGTCCAGCAATGACAAGATATACTTGTAACTAGTCTTACTAGGAGGCTTAATGGGGCCAACGATATCCACTATATATCGGTTGAATGGCTCCCCATCCATGGGCACTAGCACCATGGGGGCAACAAACTTCTGTCCAGATATACTGTTTTTCTGGCAGGTTAAACAAGTGGCTATAAAATTGTCAATATCTGTGAAACAATGGGGCCAGTAGAAATTGGTTAACACCGTGTCCTTTGTTTTGGAACGGCCAAGATGCCCAGCCCATGCATTAGCATGCGCGGTGTTCAACACTAAATCTCTACATTCTTTAGGAACCACTACCGTCTCTCAATTAACGGTCTTCCTAAAGGCCGAAAGGGCTTACGGAAAAGCAATCCTTTCTCGATGAAAAACTGTTTGTTCTCATCCTGCTGGTCCAGCGGGAGCGCAGCAGTTTTGCCAACAAGGCTGTAAAGTTGGGCAGTTTAACTGCAACTTGGCAAATTCATTTTTGTCTACATTCAGTAAATTTGTTAACTGATCGGTTTGGGGACCTAAAATAGCAGAGTCTAGGCTATCTACCTTAGGGTTTACGAATCCTTCCTGAGAATGGGGAACTACACTAAGTTCTACATCACTACCTGAGTCGTTTTCATTGTCAGACTTGATCTCACGATAACTAGGTTTGAGTATCGGGAGTTGCTGCTCCGCACATGTTTGCGAGCGGGTTACTGCATTAGAATAAGGGGGCAGGGCCTTTAACCTTTTTCTTCTAATACTGTTTGGGAGGACACCCCAAGAAGCATCTGGAAATGCGGACCCATATGGTCAGAGACCAAAGCTTCGGACTGTATACGTCCATACGGTGTTTCCACGTCAATAACAGCAATTGTGTGGGCTGTCGTCTGCTCTGTGAGAGCGTTGTGAGAATGGGTGTTCTCACCCGTAAATTGCTCAGGTTTTACAAGATCCCTAGCAATAACATCGTGCGCTGAGCCTGTATCTCTAAGTACAAGGCATTTCGAACCATTCACAGACTATTCGTGAATGTGTTTGGCTAAGACTAATTCGGGAGGGTTGTTACTAATAAAGTGACACTCAGCATTTGTAGCTGAACCAGCCTCTTGGGCTATACGCATACGATACTCAGTTTTTCTGTGACCGACTTTGTTACAAAAAAAACAAATACCATTAAAGGGTTTGCGGGGCCTATCAAATTCACGATTGAATTATTAGCGCTTGCCGAATCTCCATTACTCGAATCGGCAGAAGATGCTGCAGAACCAGCCGGTTTAGCTGCAGAGGAAGAGGCCCTGTTGCCACCTCAAAAATTAGAAGAAGCTTTTGAAGCTTGTCCTGACGATGAAGCACTGGTTTGTGCTTTCCCTGTTTTAAGGGACATGTCGGCCGAAATTTGTTTATTTCGGGTTGTAGACTCATCACAGAGTTTGGCTGCTTCTTGCAGAGTTCCAGTTTTAATCTCGTCCGGCAACCATTTGCGTAAAGCAATGGTACATGACTTGGTAAATTGTTCAAGTAAAATCAAGTTGGCTAACTTGTCGTAGCTGGGGTTAATTTCAGCTAATGCTACCCATCTTGCGAAAAGAGTTTCGAGTTCGACAACTGTTCGGGTTCACGTTCAAGAGAACGAAACTAGGCTGCATTTCGACTACTGACATTTGATCGCAAACTTTAATCAAAATTTCTCCTAAGAGAGGCTGTAGACCGACCACCCATTCTGACTTTTCAATTCTCTGGGTTTCCATAGTTTTTTCCAAAGTTTTTTAGAAAACTATTGATTTCCGATTTGGAAGTCCACTTATTTACTAGCCTAACAGCGTCAGCAATTTTTCCAGGTTTATTTACTGGGGCACTGGGAGTAGAAGGCGTTACTGTACCACTACTGGCAGTTGAATTACTATCATTAAGGTCAGCAGCCGTTAGCCTCGCTAATTCAATCTGCTTGTCTAATTTTAATAACTCTCTAGCACTAGCGCGTCCTTTAACAGAGCGTCTCGGTCCCTTATCTGGGCCTCTTGGTCTTTTAATGCTAACTTGTGCGCCATGCGTCTGTCCGCGTTGGCGGCTTCGTGAGCTTGGCGTTTCTCTACGTCCGCCATTTCTAAAGCTCTTATCCATGATTCTTCTGCTTTTAAAGCAAGCTCTTGCTCTTTAGCTAGTAACTCTCGTTTTTGTAGGAGAGTAGCCTCTCGTTTCTCTATAGCTGGAGCTAATTCATCCGAGAGATCGTCGACAGAAATTTTTTCTTCCCTGACTGCATTACGTAACACGGTAATTGACTCGTGTCGGGTTTCACATACAGTGAGGCCTAATTTTAAACAGGCCTTTTTCAGGTCCTTGTACTGGATGTCTTTAACGACAGTTTCAAAATCGTCCATGTTGGAAAATTTTACCTAATTTCAAAAATATAAATGAAACTTCACCTTTACCATTAAAATGCAGATGCAAATTAATTTAACTTTAAATTAAGCAGAGCGAATTACTTAAAAAACTTCTCTCCCAATACCTGTAGGTTTTAGCAAGAAATACACTTTTTTGACCCCTAGCACTCAGGTGTATAAACAATTAACTTACACTAATGCATCTAACCATAACACTCGGCTTGGCGGCCTTAAGCATATCTTATGCACACTTACTCAATAATGCACAATCGCTGTGCGGTCCGTCAAGTCCTTTTCCACACTCCCACCTGAAGGTTGAAGAGGCTTGCACAAACTTTCACTGTAGTGGATAGTCTCTTGTAGAGTTTCACCACACTGGAACGCTGGTTGGATTGTCCACGATCCTCTGAACTACAAGCGGCGACGGAGCATCACATCCAGGAACGGCTGACTTCTCCTCGCTGCTGGCGGCCGATGGAGAACTTCTCACGGCATGCGGGTTTCCCTCCTAGTCGGGGGGGGGGGGGGACCTTGTCAGTCTTGCTTCACGGCTCCGTAACTGGCTTTGTTGTTGGAGCGGAGTTGCACTATTTTTGATTTTAGTGCCGACATCTTGTTTGCATTGATATATAACGACAATGCGGACGTCTGCTTCTGTGACTTTGTTTACGGAGTCACGGACATCGTGGTTGAAGAATTGTTCAACAGTAGCGTGGCAGAAGGGATACGTTTGCGGTAACAGCACCTGTTCATCCCACCGCTGCCACCATTTGTAACGGGACGCCGCTGCTACGACAGGCGAGGTGCTTGTAACGGCGCCCGACGCTGGTGAATCTGGGTACTTTTTATCGTATAATTTGTGTTTTGGTACAATTTTGGTTGAAACAGCACAACTGCTACAGCCCGACGTCGGGAGTGGAGCATTTGGGGTCCTCAATTTAACCCTAACCTAACGATAAAAATACGGGTATCGCTGCCACCAAGGTGGGACAACTAGCTAAGCTAAATTTAGAGAATTATCTAACACTTAAGTTCTAGTTTCAAAATAAGAACGTTGTTTGGCGTTTAAAACTCGTTTGGCGTTTGGTTTTATTTTTGACAAACAAGAAACTTCTGCACTTTACATTTTAGTTATATACAAAAAAAAAATGCAACTTAGTTTTTCAATAGAAAACAACGACGGAGAATTTTACATTAAATTCTGACATGGGGAATTTTACATTTAAAATTCATACATACTTTTTACAAGAACTTGGATTGAGTTCACAACTTAATTACAACAATTTCGATTAGAAAAAGGTGACTTTGTGTAGGCTACGGGGATTGCGCACAAGAGCCCTCTGTTCTATATCTGGCCTCGGCTGAGTGATAGAAGCAGACCTTACCTGACAGCTATGTTTCGAGTGGTACTCCCACTTAATCAAACCGTCCCCATCGAATTCTAGCTAGAAATGGAATGTGCCCTCCATGAAGTACTACGCTTCTGCAAATCTACTAGACTCAATGACCTTTGTTTACATTAGCTGCGCTAAAGAAACGGTGAAATAAAAGCTGGTTTTTAGAAAGGGACCGTGAACCCTTACATTATGGCCGATAAAGTCTTAAATACCGATGGCTTACCGAACTACAATTTACTTTCAAGTCTAGAGGTTAGGTTAAATTAAACTATAAATTTTGAATTGTAGGTCCAAAAGTTAAACTTCTAATCTAAACTAAGTCACGTACGAACCAACTACCTTCACCCGGCATGGTGACGTTCGGACTGCGGCATCTCCACTCCCGACTGGCGTAGCTACCTCTAGCCTTGAGATTTCTGAGCTGTGTGCTGTCGATGCAGGTCTGCAGGCTTGGTTTTATACCAGCTGCCTGGCAGCCAGGTAGAGGGTTAGCGCGGACCTGTAGGAGAGCGACGGAGGGGGTGAGTGGGGAAGAGAGGTGATTCTTGGAGGAGGAGAGACTGCACCAAACTGGCCGCGCTGGCACTACCGGAAGTCGGCCTTGATAGCGCGGACGGGCAGGGTAGCTGGGCTGCTCTCCGTGTTTTTACTGCTTCGGTATTAACGGAGTTGAGTCAACAAAGGATTTTTAAAGGCTTTGGTAACAATTAGAGGCCTGGCATGAGTGCATTGAGTTTACAACTCTTAAACAACGTGAGAATAGGCCTATAAAAATTATTGAACAACGATATTATGTATCGCCACTATTGAAGGTGGGGGGGGGGGGAACAAAGTGATTGCTCAGTTTTGACTTACTTATTGTTTTTAATAGAATGAAAGGCTACCCATGTTGAGATCTTGTCAGGATCTTGCAAGATCTTGTAAGAACTGATAGGTTCCTAAAGGATCTTGTAAGATTTCACAAATCTGACAGGATCTTGTACAAGATCCTGTTGATTTGTCCTGCTTCACAAGATCTTGTCAAGATCTTGTCAAATTGGTAAAATCCTATGTAAGATCCTAGTCAGGGGTAAGATCTTGCATAAGTTCCTATTCACCAATCTTACCTGGCAGGATCTTGCAAAACTCCTGTGAAGCTGGTAGGATCTTGAACAGGATCTTGAACAGGAACCTATCCTGTAAGATCCTGCAAGGTAAGATACTTGAATAGGAACTTGTGTATCTTATAAGTTGCTGTAGGCACGTCGGTACAATATTGCGTTATAGAGGATTTTAATTCTTTTTTCAACCTTTAAGATTAATATAATTAAGATCATTAGATCACACAA
>JAHWFP010037138.1:12773-26276 GCA_023313725.1 Lithobius niger
GAAAGTTTGGGTCCGGTACCAGACAAAGCGGTTGAAGCTACACAGCGTAGGATAGATTCTTTGCTTTTTCTTCTTGGTTTAGCGTATTGCATTGTAATATTTGTTTCAAGGTGAGGATGGGGCCGTTGACTTTTGTCAACCCCAGATACGTAGTGGTGCTTCTTGCTATTGAGGTTGCCTTAGTGTCAGGTTTACCCCCGACTTAAGTCCTTTTTAGAATTCGCTTTAGAAATTGTACAACGAATTTGGTTGATTGTATCCTTTGTAGTCTTTAGGCCCCTAAAAATTAAGAGGTTCTCGGAGGGAGTATTAAAAAAACATTGATGCGAGCTAGCAGGATTTTGTTTTATTTCTTATTTGCAATTTTTCAGAGACGAGCGATGACTTTTTTTTTTACCAAAACAAAGACTAGTAGGCCCCATCACTTTTGTTGCAGTAAGAGTATAGGCTATATAGTTCGATTTTTTTTTCAAATATTGGTATCTCCACGGAAAGGTGCAGCCAGCAATGAGAAAGTCTAAATTAAGCCTAAAATGTTGCAATTATTACCAACTGAACTTTACAATAACTGAATAGCACTTCTGCAAAAAAAATTTTCCACACTCGCTATACTCAACCGGTTTCTTTCCACAGGTCTGAATTGCTTGCACTGCTAAATGAGACTTGTGCGCAAAAAAAAAAGCCTTTCCACAAGCATCACATTCAAAAGTTTTCTTTGCATTGTGTCCAAGTTCTTTCCACTTTAATTGGCCAAGTGTATGCGCTGTTAAAGTATACTGTGCCGCCAACGCCTTTCTGCACGCAACACATTTAAACGGTTTCTTCCAGCTGTGACAAAAGCCTTCCCACGCTCAATGCATTTAAATGGCTTCTAACCACTGTGTATAATTGCATGCAGTGATAAACCAGTTTTCTTGTCAAATGCCTTACCGCATTCAACACATTTACACGTTTCTTTTCCGCGGCGTATAACTGCAGTCATCACGTTAAATAAAATGTGTTCACAAAGGCCTATCCACACTCTCCCCATTCAATTGGTTGGTTACTACGTGCAAGTACACGTGCTTCTTAGAATTACACTATGCGTAAACGCCTTTCCATACTCGACACTTGAAATGATTTCTGTTCACTGTGTACAAGTAGAAGGTATTCTAAAACGAAACCATTTTCTTAGTTCTGCAGCAGCCGAAACCGCCGTGTTTAACTTTAAGGGCAATGACGGGCAGTCAAAGCAACTTTAAGAGATGGTGACGCTAGCATCGTGCAGCATACGAAACCCATCTCCATAATAGTTGTGTCCATTAATGATATCCTGAAAAATCTCCAACAATATAGCGGATTCTTTTTCTTGATATAAAGCAAACTTTGTTACAATTCTCTTCCTAAGAAAATTTCAGTATACCTGGAACATCAACGCTAAGGCGATCGCTTGAATGGAGCTCAAGCTGGCACGGTCAGCGGCCCCAGGACGAGTTTGATTAAAATATTGACGCGTGATCGGAACTTTTTTTTTTTAGCCAGGTTTAAAAAAACCGTAACGCGTTGAGACAACAACCATGTGGGCGCTCCCGAGTCCCGAGAACCCCTTTATTGATTTTAAATGGCCTTGAGCATTTCTATATATATGGAATTTAATTTGGTTATTTTGGTTATTCTTTTCGCAATCGATCTCTAGGCCTTTCGTGCCAATTTCTTCTACAGAAGCTTCCATCCCACCTCCTGTCATCCAACTACCCTTCTCTTGCAATGTCTACAAACCCTATAAAAGCAAGCCCACTCACCTTTGAGACTCCAGCTTCACTCATCTCATGGCGCCCCGTCTCCCAACATCACCCTAATCAAGCCCAGGACACTCAATGCATCATCTCTGGAACCCTTCACAGAACTTTTCGTTCTGCTCATCTTTAACAAGCCAATTCCGTCGCCCTCGCTCTATGACTTTTTGTTGCAGTTCGGCCCTAACTTTGAAAGCTCCCTCTCCCTTTTGTCTATCCTCCGAAGTTTCTTTGACTTAAACCGGACCACCTTGTGTTCACCTAACGGCTGCCTTTGGACCCTTTTGAAGTCCGTCTGTCGTTTCAAAATTTCACCTCAAAAAAACAAACTAAGCCACGTCCAACCCACCAACACCCTTTTCGAGCCCTTCCCAAGCAGGGAGACTTTCAAAGTGGCGGCTTTCGTGACATGCGTTCCACCTACAAATTAGGACTCTCAGAAAATTCACTGTCACCTTTCGGCGAAAGGCCACCTGACTGTCTCCAAGAACGTTGCCCCTCTCTCAAAGCTGACCAGAACTATCCTCGTTGGTTGCTCCACTTTCAACTCTCTCATCAACATGAAAGGGAAACTTCAAGGGACTCTTCACCATACAACGAAAAAAATACTCACCAATGACAGGTTTCCCTCCGCCAATACCACAAAGCTGACCAGGTCAACCAATTCATCTGCTCCCTCCAACTTTGTTTTCACCTGCAAAACTCCCCGGCCATTGTTCTTCTTTTGCGAATGGAGTTAACAACTGCTGTATCAATACTGCCTTCTAGGGACGCTCACACTACAACCATCATTCCGTTCCCACCATCCCTTGTGCCGCTCCTTGGTGGGAACATCTTTGTGCCAGCCAAGATCACTCGAGTTATCCACCTCCACTGTGAAAGCTCTATCTTTGTTTTCGTCACCTAACCTGTTTTCATGATCATGGCCAAGCATCGTATAGGTAAACATCGACACACCGTCAGTCTTTCTGGGGACTTCTCTGTGGCTCGCCTCGAAGACCTGAAACATGCAAATGTGCCGGGAGTTGACCCTCATTTGGCCTACCAAAACACCACCCCTGTGTGACTACTTCAGAAATCCTTGCGCAATCTGTTCCATCAGCCGTGCCATGTGGGACGTCATCGCAAAAATGCAGCGCCGTTTCAACGTCAGAAAACAAAAGGAACAGAAAAAGCTACAAGAACTGTAAAACATGGCCAACACCATTCCTCCAACCACGCTCTTTCACTCTCCACACGAGCACGACTGTCACTTTCATCTCCTCGTACGTCAGTTTCATCCTCTTCCTTCTCATTACGAATGGTCACTTCGGATCCGACTTCACTTTCTCCATCAACCTCCTCACAGTCAAAATCACTCAAAATCACCGACCCCATGTTCACTTTTTTCGACCAAGTCCAAGAAAACGAAAGGCTTACTTACGAAACGAACAATGAACTAAGCAATACCTCCCGTCAGCAGCAGCAATGCTCTTACACAGCTACAACCTCTTACGCCAACAAAGACGGTGACACCACCTTTGGACCCTTTGCAGTTTCTGCCATTGAACCCAGTTCTCACGACGACTTCATTCTTCGGCCTGGACGCAGTCGCTGCAGACGAACCCATGGAAGCAACATCCCCATTGCTAAATTTCGGTAATCCGTCGAATCTTCGAAAGAAAATTCGACACGAACTTCACCTTTCTAAATGTTTGTCAAATCTACATAAATTTACAACCTATCTTGTCTTACTTTCAAAAGCTGTCCAAGCAAGTGAAGGGCTCCAGAATCGCAACTGATAAGTTAACCAAGGAAAGCTTGCAACTGAACTGAAAACTCTCGAAACTTACGAAACCGTCGAAAAATTGCCTAGAATCGTCTCAAGTCTCAAGTCTCTTGTGCCATCCTTCGGCAATATTCGAACAGTAGGTGTCATTCTCGAAGCTCGTAAGAACCCACATCTCACTTCATGCATCCCATCATTCCGTACACAGCTAGGAAACAAGACTATATGGTATGTGTAATGGGAGGGAGTGTTGTTGAAAATTTGTAAGCCAAGGCTCTTTTGTGCAATAGACTGCAGTGGTGGGGGACTTGGGGAATCCCCCTCTCTCCAAAAGAGAAAAGGTAAGATTTTTTTTGTGGTGGAAGGAAGGCTAATTCATTTAGAAGACTTATTTTTTGCTCCATTTTTTGGGTTTAAATAACAGTATGCAGCTTCTGTTACAGGCATCCACTTTTTACTTAAGGGACAAAAAAAACACTGGAAAAAACAATTGCAATAACAAACAAAATACGCTGTTGTAGTACACGTATTTTGTGATGAGCTCACGTATGGTAATCACTCGGAATTTTTATTGTTCTTAAAAACTAACGTAACTAATGACTATGGTCTTTGCAGGGTAGTATTACTTCCATTTCTAATATTTAACGACACTTCATAAAACAATGACAGAATTATTGGCAACGGCGCGCCGGAAAGACAAACTAACCAGCAGCGACGCATGTGGCGTTTGATTTTTGGCCAGTGGCACTTATATCAGCTGCCACCTAGTAGGCGACTTTCTCCCCGGTCGATCATAAGACAAGCGTGCTTTTACGGGACCATTGAGCCAGTGATCGCCCATCAAGCGACTCCATAAACCAAAAGTAGCTTATATGTAGTCATATTGTTGATTGGAATTTGGTAGCATAATACACGTGAATACAATTTTTACGTTTGGAGCGGTCTGGCAAACGTATTCACTAGTTTGTTAGTCCAGAGTTGCGTCGATTCATGTGATCGATAACGTCAGCCATGTTGGTTTCCGAAGAGACACCTCGGTTCTGGAATGCCAGTGTAAAAAAAAATTATTGGCCAAAACGTGATCCGGTTGACGCCCGAGATCCGAAGAGACTCCTTGGATCAGGAATATCCGTGAAAAAAAAATATTTGTGAGCCGAAATCTGCGCCTCGCATGTGCAGAGTAGATAAAATAGGGGAATGCGAGAATTGATAAGGAATGATGTGATGCCGACCTTCGCTTGCTAGCCCAAAAAACGGAATGACCATTCCTTTCATTGCGTCACCCGAGATTGTCGTGTTGTGTCAGTTGAGTTTATCGCCGAGTCTTGTTTAGTTTCTAAACCAGCCTAGTGTGGAAGTAAATATCCGCAAGCGCAATTTGCATATTCGAGTTCCCAAAAATATTCCGAGGTAGTAAAAAAACTATTATAAAGTTATTAAAAAAAAACCAAAAACAACAAAAACTGTTAACAATAATACATCACTAACCTTAAAAAATTACAATTACATGGACAAACTAAGAAAATTAAATTCCAAATACCTCGTATCAGAGTTTGCAAACAAAATCGACAGAGGCGAAACGGAGGAACATAGGGAGGCACTGCCACAGGTGCTCATCAAGCTGAAAACAAAACAGAAAAACGGGGGCGGGAATAGCAACCAGAGCGATTCGGTAAAGTCGCTAAGAATACCACCTACCGGATTTCCAGATTTCCAGCGAGAAGAAAAAGGTGAAAACACCCCACAAGCTCCCATGCTGTACTTCTTCGCACCGCACATAATTATGAAAAGAGTTAAAATACATGTGGTTTTTAATATTAGACTAGTTGTAGCCTGTGCTCAACATTGGGACGGTTTTGGTATCTCCTATGTTGCGGGAAGCGTGTATCCCGTCTATGTATTTTTGCGTACACTGGCTAACAAATGCTGATTTTCGTTCGCTACGCTCCCTCAATCAGTGCCTCCCCTGACCCAGACTCCACCGGAAATAAAGAAAGGACCTTTGTACTCCGAACCTCCAAACCTTTAGCACGCCGACTTTGTCCCTGGGAGAGGCGCAAGTAAATATCGTTTTCAATAGTTAACACGAGTTTCAGTGATCATTTTCTTTTAATCGTCCACAATGAAAGAACCTTTTGAAAGCGGTTAATGCCTCATTCAGCATGATCTGTCTTGGCCCGGCGTCTCCAGCACGGCCCTGGCTCATCATCAGATTCCATGGGTTCGTGTGTGCTTTTATTTTTTATTTTTGGCCGGATTCTGGGCAGAAAGCAAATAGTTTTCAATATTAACCATAGTTTCACTAAATCCTTTAATGTTAATCGTCCACTACGACAGAACCTTTAGCCAGCGGTTTAATACTATCCCATAGCCGCCTAGATACGAGCCTACGCCTTCAATGTGTCCCAGCGCGGACTTTGTGAGGGGGCCACGGGGACCCCGTGCAAAGCGGGCAATCAGTCCAGTGGCCAGCATCGTCGGCTCCAAACCAAGAGAATGCCGGTTCGAATCCGAAAACCGACCCGCTAAAAAAAAGGTTCCGAAAGTTTTTTCAGGTGGTTATGGGCTAAGTTGTATATACCTGAAGCATTGTTTTATCCATTCAAAGTAAAGTTTTCAGATTATTGCCAACAATCGTTTACAATCATCAAATACACTCATTATTAGTGGCTCGGGTGGCTGGTGTGTCCGTTGTACAACAGTGGCTACGCTAGAACTCGTTTTTATCAATGTAGATACCGACAAGAAACTGGCCCAAATACAGGATGAGAGGTCTTTTTGCTGTGCTTCCTACCGCTCGTTGCTAACAAATTGGTGTCACTGATACCAGTAGACAACTTATTCATTGTCATTGTTAAATCACAACTGTCACGCAGTACTGTACATATGGCCAGGAATGACATAAGGAGGAGGAGGAGGAGGATGGAGTGTCAATGATACTACCGCATGTTCCATCTCTTGTTCTGGCCAAATGTGTACAACTGGTCATACGTTTGGGATAAATCACATTAAAAAAAAACCGCATCTTGGCTTTACCCTATGGGCGCATTTATGCAACGACTCGTCTTCGCCTTAGGGCAGCTTGAAGCTTAAAATCATCTGAAATTCCAACATGACCACGGGTTTAGCTCTGTCGGCTCGCAACTGAACGATTTTAGTTAAGAAGCCACTGGGAAAATCGTTTCGTCAGGAGGAATTCTTTATCTTATTGTCACCGATTATAAGACCGCAAGCATTTACTCAAACGATGTCGGATTTAACTAATCCAGGTAGCGTTGTTACCATGTCAACGACACATCTGCCATCACAATTAAATTTTAGCTGTGAGAACGCAAAGACGAGTCGTTACGTAAACGCTCCCTAATAGATAGGTGCCAAAGAAGACTATACTCGAGCTACGTTAGTCCAGCCATGCTGTATGGTCTGCATACAACACCGTTTTACGACTGAAGTGGAGGATCTGTACTACCAACCTAAGGCTGAGGTAGAAATCACGTGTCTTGTGAGGTTACTCGACGCCAGTTCACACTCTTGACGGGAAAATTAATGCCTTTTAGCCAGGGACGATTGCATGTTTTAGCAATGCTTTGGTAAAATTAGATCCCAGTCGTATTGAATCAACTGTCTTGGATCTAGTAAACTAAAACCCACAGCTTCTTCCCCCCCCAGATCACGTTGTGACAAGAGATGGAATATTAAACAATAGTTACAGCATGGACTCTGATCGTCCAACAGCACTTCCTACAGATGTGTGTGTATTTCTTAGCTACTGATATAATTTATTGTACGAATGTTTTATACGCACAGTATCACGTACTGTTCAGTGTGTGCTGTACACTAACGACAAATAAAAAAAACTCGCGCTTGATCACTCAGTGGCTGACAGTATTAACTGAGCCAGCTTCACCACACAGCTGTGGTTGTATGTGTGTTGAATGGAAAATTCCATTTTAACTCGACGGCATGTTTCGTGGTTATGTATGAACAACTTGCACCTTCATTCTCATTCACTCCAGAGCAGAATTTAGAATTGTCCTTACCATACACAGAATGTCTGTAAATTTTTCTAACCGTGCTTACTAGTAATTCTAATTGAAAAAATTATTGATGTCAGTTTTTCCTGTCTATAAAAACGCACATTAGCGTACAAATTCTAATGCATTCGCTCGCATCATAAGGTATTGTGCCATTTCCTGAAAAAGTTGTTTTGAGTATCTGTTTTTTATAATAAACAATTGTCGTTCTGTTTGTTTTTTTTCTTTATAGGTGCCGCCTGTGGGTTGCCGTGCAAAACCGGAAGAGACGTCAGATTCCTGTGTGGAACCCAGCGAATTAAACTTTCCTGTTGACATTCCACAGCTCAAAAAACGCAAAGCATTGAAGCTGCGAAAAAGCAACTCCCGTCTGAAAGAACTCTCCTCAAGTACCCATGTCCTGTCAAAATCAGAAAAGTCCAAATCGAAGAAAAGGAAGATATCTGCTGGGAACGTTGCTGAGGTGGGTAATGAGCCGCTCGTACGTTCGCGTTGCAACACCATGCGACACACTTCCACAGCCAAAAGTGGCGACATCACGGGGGATGCACTAGGAAAGTCTGTTTACCGTTCAATAAATCTTAGAAAGGCTCCTTCTGCTGCCTGCTTAGTGCCAAAGTTGAAATCCCGTCGTCGGCCACAACATATCTTGGGGAATAGAGGTGGCGTGGGACGGGGTGATCGTAGCACGAGCAGCTACAACACCGTAGACAATAATGGAGACAAATCGAGTGACACAAGCAGAACATACAAATGCCGAAAAGCCTTGCGATACACATCCCGTTCTGGGACTCAAGATACCAAAGAAACCCATAAAATGCAGACAAATTCAGAAAAGGAAGACAAACCTATTTCGAGCTTCCCTCGAGTTAGAACAACTGTCGCTCTTCCACTTACGCCAAGAAAGGAACACACTGACAGAATTGGCGTCAAGTACGAGCAGATGTCTGCAATGGCAGAGGAAAGCACCGTACCACTGACTAGCACTGCCAGCAGCGATGACGAAGGGATGACCGAAATGGTCCGAGAGAGCATCAGGGATAATCTACAGGAAACATTCAGAAATTCACCCAAATTAAAAGTGTTTCAAAACAGAGTTCTGTCTTGTTTTTCCAAAGATGGAGTTAAAAATAGTAGCCATCAGTCAACTTGTAAATCTTCTGAGACAAATCCAGTACGATACCCACGCCGATACCCTACGCGCAAGAATCGGTCAAATAATCAACTGCGTCGCAGAAATTCTCTTCTTCCTAGGTTCCAACGTTGTTGTACAAATTCAGCTGATAGACAAGGGAGGTTCCACGGGCAGTTTGACACAAAAAAGACGTCTTTATCAAAGTCAACTCAAAGTACTCAAACTGGTGTATCACCTTGTGCCATTTCTACGAAACTGCCAAATTATGCGAGCCCCAAGTCCCCATACACATATTACTCATTGCCCCCAATCCACAGTAAAAACAAGTATCTGCAGAACCCAGTATTGAAATGTAAAGTTGACAAAGAAAAGCTGCACGCAAACGTTTCAGCACCGGTAGACAAAGGTGCTACAAGTGACATGACTGTGAATGATGCTGGTCGATTCGCTGAAGTCAACAGTGTACATAAAACTAAAGGCGGCTCTGACGAGAAATGGACTGAATTTTTTACTGACATCAGTGAAATGGTCAAGAACACACCATTACTGAATAAACGTTTGGACGAACGAGATGACAACACAAAAGGCCTTGAGCAGAAAGGGGCCCACTCGGAAATGAACTTGTATCCGCCTGTTGCACAGAAAGTGGAGAAGCAAAAAAAGAATGAGCCAAAGTCACTGCAGACTCAAGAAGCTGTGGAACAGTGGGTCATGGGACAAAAGATACCTACAGTGTTGGATTCAGAAGTACCAGGATACTTACAGCCAACTTGCTCTACTACTCACAGGCAAAGGCTGACATTGTTTGAGATACTGGAACGCAATCGTCTACTGGGCATGCCATGTCGATATATGAATGTTTCTACTGAACGGACTGATAAGCCATTCAGTAAGCCTTACTATCGTCAGATGCTCCGCAGAGCAATAAAGCTGCAAGAAAGAGTAGCCAGAAGACAGGCACTTAAGTCTGTACTATCCTTCAAGGACGGTCGTTTTTCCAGGAATCGTGCAAAAAGGATATTGTCTACGTCCAGTTTCAACGACCTTGCTAGTTTGTGCAATACTACCAGTTTTGAGTGTGGGTCTATTCTCTGTGATTGCAGTTCACGCATGTCGGAAAGAAGGCAAAGACTAATGACCAGCAAAAAACGGGCATCAAAAACTAGTATTCACTGCAAGTCAAAGTATCCTAGAAAACAGAAAGGAACCGCTAATGCCTATAACAGTAAATTGAACAAAAGATCGAGTGTTGGGCTTATAAGACGCAATGCTTCACGAAAAGGCAGCAACCCTGTTGTAGGTAGCACTCCTCGAGGGAGCTGTACTCCGCCTAGCAGACGTAGATTGGAAAGTGGTGGAACTAAAATTCCTTCCTACACTGCCAACAAACGAAAAGGCAGCAACCCTGTTGTGGGTAACGCTTCTCGAAGAAGCCGTACCCCACGTAGCAGACGTAAATTGGAATGTGGCGTTACCAAAATTCCTTCCTACACTGCTAATAAACTTAACAGCAAGACTTGCCTGGGAAAGGGTGGTTGCTCTGCAACGCTGCCGAAACGTGCAAACACTACTTTTCCACGCCCGCAAGAGTTAGCCAGCCTTAGGTACCGTGAAAATGCAAACTTGGACAATCAATCTCGAGGTAAACAATTTCCCATTGAATCTAAGGACAGACTTGCAGCAGCATCTGCGTTTACTCGACCACTAAGCAACTCCATGAAACTAACGGTGGGAAGTGCTGCAAGTACATGCCAGGATGGACGAGGCGGCAGTCCAATAGGAAAACCCAGACGTCTTTCTACCGGAAGGCAACTGCAAAGCACTATGATTAAGAAGGAATGTGTGGTGCTGCCACCGAACGAAAAGGAAGGACCGACTGGAGGGAAGGAAGGGATGAACACTGGCTGCAACAAGATATCACCAGTTGCTGCTTCAAGGAAAATATCCCCTATAGGAAAACTTCCACAACGACAACGCATCAGGCAGAGTGGGCCTGTCCAGAAACTTGCCAGCAACGCTCCACATTCAAAACTAACCAAGCAGCAGTCCAAATTGAGCCCTACCCGTGGAGATTCGAAACCGAACTCGGCTGAAAGCGCTGATCTCGACTTTAATTTACACGAACTGGTTGTATTGCATGCTGGCGACGCGAAGCTGACGGAATATCCATCCAGTTCGACGACCAAGGGATTCTGGCAAAACGACTGTGCCCGCTCAGTCGTCAAGAAGCTGATGGAAATGGCTAAAACATTCGTGACTAATGGCTTGCCTTTAAACGGAGGAGGTAAAAATGTAGCATCCAGCAATACGCATCTTCAAGGGTAGAAAGCTAACAAAAAGGTAAAACGGAGCTGCTCAATTATCGCATTCTGAAACAATAGTAAATAGTGACGTACAACTGAATGAACTGTTTGAACCGAATATTTTTAACAAGCTAAACCAAACCGAATTCTTTTTGTTAACAGGTGCTGACTTCATGTCAGAAACTGAAATAATGGCAATTGTTTTTTAAACTATGAAATAAAATAACAAAAATAAAAACTTGTTTCTTTTCAGATTATTTCATACTTATTGTGCGCGCAGTGTATCTTGAGTCCTGCAGGTATATTCTGAGCGGCTACATCTTCTTGGAGGGAGCGGCTTTAATCGACGGCCGCCATTGTTTTTGTAACCATCTAGGATATCAACAAGGTGCTCTGCTATCGAAAACATACAATCGATTATCTGTATTCGTTCTGGGGCGAACTCAAGATAGGCCGCGGACACTAAGTTATATTAAAAGGAACAAATACTTAACTTTTCCGTGTTTCGCCTTGTAAATTGCGGTTACAATTTCGCCATTCTTGATACTACCAAATTTCATTGTACAAACCGTGGGTACAACATCGTAAATGCCCAAGCTCGGGTGTTAAAATGGCGGCTGAGGGAAAAGTTGGTGGCAGCCTGTTTTGGCGAAATTATAGCGCTACTTTGCAAGGTGGAGACTTGTTTCTTACTACAGTTTTTGGTTTTGGGTGCAGGATATCACTCCTGTTTGTGGCAGCTACCAAAAAAATCTAATGGGTGTCCTTTAATTTATTTCGGGTCACATTTTCTACATTACAGCTACGGCGTGTCTTAATTTATATGTTTCACAACATTTTAATGTAGTAAACGGCATTGCAACAATTTTATATTGGTGATGCACATAGCACAACATGTTTTTTTCGCCATTCTGGTAAAGTGCGGGCTACCCTATGCATTAGGGTGGAGTGTAAAAACTTTTTTTTTTGGAATTCCTCATTGGCAGGGTGTAAAAAGTTGCCTTTGGGCATCAAAATGAAACACAAAATTTCATCTTAACATTTCTAGTTTAACAGTGTACGGCAATGGCGTAACGGCGAAAAAGGCAAATGTAATGATTTGACTGTTTTAATGCTAATTTTTAGATTATCTCTTACAATTCTCTCAACTACGTTAACGTACCGTAATTACAAGTTTTATTTTTCTTAGCATCGAAAATTAGCCAAAATAGCCTTTTAGGCAATTTTGGCTCCTACCTACTATTTGCACTATGGTACAGAAATTTTTTTTTTGGGGGGGGGGAGATAATTACGACAGCTTTTCTTAATTTCCCAGTGTTTCAAATGAGATAATGTTGAAATTAAATTAAAAACCAAATCGTCATTTTTGCCTTTTTCGCGTGTCTGCCCATTGTCGTAAAATGTTAAAACTTTTAAGGCTCTGGGGGCTCCTCAAGATTTGGCACCTAAGTGATGAATTTTTTTTTGTCATCCTAAACACAGTTGGGCCGGGTCACTTTTTTTTTGACCCGGTGGCCCGAAAATAGGTTGACCCAGGACCCGGTGACCTGGACTGCACCAGTACCCCATCACCCGAAGACCCTGCCAGACCCGGTTTTCCAGGTTGACCCGTTTTTCCGGCTTGACCCGGTTACCCAGTGACCAGCCGATATGACTTGACCCGGTAACCCGGCCAGTCTTTGACCAGATGACCTAGTCGGTTCTGGATTGACTCAGCCGGACCTGAGCTGACCTAGTGATCTTGGGCAGGAACTGAAGCAACTGAAATTAAGGTATACGAGAAAAATTTGCAACCCTCCCTCCCAGCCCTGTAAGCCAACTCGTCTTCAACAATTCTCGGGCCTTAATAGCGACCACTTAAGGATTTTTTAACTGCAACAATGGCTTTGCTCGAGTCTTGTGCCCCTCCCCCCCCTCCCCCATGGATAGTGAATAAACCACCCTAACAAGCAGATATTACAAGATTATAATGCTGGATTTGCTTGTCTTAAATGGGACCTAAACCGACATTCTCTCCCCAGTTAGAAGTTGTGGTGAAAATGCTTCCCTAATGCTGTGTTGGATTGCAAAGCGCTTTTTCGCCAGCTGTCACAAATGAACTTTGCGTATACAGTATAGTACTTAAGTTTGTGTAGTTGCTGTCCTTCATTACGACAGCAGTTGGCAGAAACAAAAAACAGATAGTATTGTCGTTAAGCTTAAAGAAACTAATTTAGCAGCAAATGTTAGTAATACCAGCTTTACCTAGATACTACGCATTGATTTTTATTATTGGGTGGATATACCAAAGACGAAAAATATTTTCCATACGAATAGCGGTAATCACTTCCAGTACTACCACAGGAAAAAAATTCGATTTTAGTCGAAGGCTTAGTTGGGGGTGCCAATCACTTCAGTTGACCAGGACGTCAGGCTAGGTTGCCAGATCTAATCCAAAGTTCCGGGTCACTGGGTTAGTTCGGGTCACTGGGTTAGTTCGGGTCACTGG